>RJWM01028173.1:0-25922 GCA_004363535.1 Dasyprocta punctata | reverse complement strand
ACAAACTGATCACAAGTGTCAGACTCAGCCCCATCAAAAGTATGAGGACTTGGGGGTACATAGCATATCCTATACAGTTGTCCTTATGTCATGAGCTTTGTAGCCTGTGTGAATCTCAGTACTTGTGATGTCAGGTTTTTCTCCAGGGTCATCCTTTAAAAATGCTTGCACTGGAGAGTTGGACAGGAAGAGTTCCCACCATGGGGCTGGGATATTGCTCTCTCTATGGCCACACACTCGGGAAGGGCAGCCATAATGGTGTTCCACTCTGTTAACACAAGCTTACTGAGGTGTGCTATTAACTACACTGGGCCATCCCACTTTTCTTGTTTGGGTGTCCTTAGTTTGGAAGCTCTCAGCATCAATAAACAAATTTTCTGAGAAATTAGAACATGTATAATCATAGTACATTTTACTGTAGCTTTTTTTCTTTTAATGACCCATAACAGTGCTCAGCTACTGGTGTAGCTGGAAACAGCTGGAAGGGGTCAATAATTGGTGCCCCTTTTTATATCTAGCTTATTACTGTGATATTGGTTTTTTTTTTTTTTTTTTTTTTTGGCAGTGGGGATCAGACTCACAACCTTGCACCTGCCAGAATGGTGCTTAAGTCACTGAGCCAAACTCCTGGCCCTAGTTTTATTTTTTATTTTTTTTTTGAGGCAGGGTCGCACTATGTAGCTCAGGCTGGCCTTGCACTTGAGCTGTAGCCCAAGCCAGCCTCGAACTCACAACGCTCCTCCTACCTCAGCTTCCCGAGTGCTGGGATTAAAGCCATGCACCACCACACCAGGCTTGGTATTGTTTTTATACATATTTTGGTTGGACTTTTCTGTTGGGTGTGTAAAACCAAGTTAAAGTGAGATGTATGTTAATTAAAATTAACTTCTTGCTCTCTATCAATGTCAGCTAAGTTTCCTCAGGATTTTCTTTGAAATCAAGCACAGCGCCTCTCAACTCCTTTGTCAGTGTCAGCCATCAGGGTGAGTCACAGCCTTTGCTTGACCAATTGCCTTCTATGAAAGCATGAGAGACTTTTCCTTCTAGTGACCCTCCTTAGGACACTGTTCACTATAATCTCATTCTTTGGGTCTCAGCAACCTCCTTGGTCAGGAGATTGTGTGACTCACCAGAGTCATAGGATATCACAGAAAATGTTCCCTCATGTCCTGGGTTCTCAGTGACCTTGGAAGGCCAGGGCCAAAATATTGGCTGTGCTCTTTGCCCAGTTGCCTTTCTAGATTTGGTCTCCAAACCTTGGTTGTCCACCACCCTGAAGAAAAGTTCAATGACACTAGCATTGTAGTGGGAACAGTGAGCATAATTGTTATAATTTTATCTAAACATCAAGCACTTTGAAATATAAAGTATAGCCAGAAAACTGTTATTTCTTACCAACCATTGATGTTGTAGTTCAATCCCTTTAGTGTTAGAAGACAAGTTATACAGATTTACAGGGAAAAATTGAGATAAAAAGCCATACATAATATTTTAGCATAACAGTCATGATGACATTTTTGTAATACTTAAATCTCCATCTTGGTATAGAATAACATTTTTAGTCAATCATCCCTATCTAGTATATGAGAAATTCTCACCTAATTTGTTGTTCTTTGGTAGGATGACAGTGAAGAAATTCGTGGTATTGTCTGGACTGTTTAATGTCTAAGCATCCCAAAGTATAGTGGCACACGAATAGCATACACATCACATAAATTTTTTTGTCTTTTTAAGAGAGAGGGTCTTATTATACAGTTCAGGCTGGCCTTGAGCTCACTTTGTAGCCCAGGCTGGCCTCAAACTCATAGTGATCCTCCCAAGTTGGGATTATAAGTATGCGCCACCACACCTGGCTCCATGGCACATAGATTTTTTTTTTTATTTTTTATTTTTTTTGTGGCACTGGGGATTGAACTCACAGCTTCATGCCTGCCAGACAGGCACTTAAGCCACTGAGCCAAACTCCCAGCCCTAGTTTTTTGAGGCAGGGTCTCACAATTTAGCTCAGGCCAGCCTTGCGTTTGCATTGTAGCCCAAGCAGCCCTCGAACTCACAACACTCCTCCTACCTCAGCCTCCCAAGTGCTGGGATTAAAGGCATGAGCCACTACACCTGGATTAGATTTTTGTTTAAAAAATTATCTGACATGATCTCATGTTGGTTTGACCTGAATCTCCTATCACAAATAGCTGGAGCGCAGTATAAGGGCAGATATCTGAATATAAAAGAAAAAGTTTACCACCATCAACAATCCCAGTTTTACATTTTAGAAGACTACGTTTAGAAGGCATGAATACATTTAATACCCTGTGAGATTAGTAATACTGAATTGTCATACCCATGTGAAAACTTGTTAGTTTAGCATTGTAGTAAGAGCATCTTTTGTGAGAAAACCTTTTTGTATTATGCCTAGGAAACTTAACCTTTTGATGGTGGCCAGTGTAAGCATACCACAGAAATATTTTTTGAAGAATGTTTATTGGGGTGTCTCCCATAAGGACATGGGGGTTACTGGGGCTCCTTATTATGAACAAGGACTGGAGAAATTTCTCCAGACAGCTGTTTCCTTATTCATCAATTGAAGTCCTGTCCAATAGTTCCCCCAAATCTGAAGGGTTTCTGTTTAATTACCTTAACAAATTTCTTGATGACCTATGAAAAACAGATCATAACACTTAACACAAAATTTTGATCAATTGGATATTTTTGAGTCATAGTACATAAACAACAACATGCATTATGTTTACAAAACCAATTTTAACCTCATTTGACCAGCTGGAAACTTAGGTCTAAGCATGTTTTTAATTGTGATGACAATTATCTATAAGGTAATTTAAATTAGATAAATGTATTAAAAAATCCAAAATTGCAAAAAAAAAAAAAAAAAAAGGAAAACACTTTTTGGGCTCAAAGAAAACAGTTGTTTATAGTTAGATACAGACAGTCCAACAAATGCACATAAAACAATTTGTTTATAAAATCAAAGTGCATTAAGATATCTTCTGATCAATTTGAATTATAATAACTTCTATAGTTTTTAAGTTTGTAACTATACATAGACTAGTTACAACCATTTTTTTTTTTTTTTTTTTTTTTTTTTTTTTTTTGCTTTTTGAGACAGGGCCTCACTATGCAGTTCAGGCTGAACTTGAAATCACTCTGTAGCCCAGACTGGCCTCAAACTCACCTGTCCTCACCTCCGCAAACTCACGGTCCTCCTGCCTCAGCCTCCCAAGTACTGAAATTACAGGTGTGCACCACCATGCTTCACTTTCTTTTCTTTTTCTTTTCTTTTTTTTTTTTTGTAGATCAATTAACACAGATCTCTTGTAATAAGAATCAGAAAGAATAAAACCTTTTATACCTGTGAAAGCAAAGAGTTATTAAGATAGGCTCTAAGATGATGGTTTATCCGATTGGAATTCCAGTTATATAGATTTCTCATTGTTGTTTTGATAGTCATTTATAGGATAGTCACATTTGTTGGCAAAAACTGTTTTTTTTTTTTTTTTTTGTGGCACCGGGGATTGAACTCACAACCTCGGGCCTGCCAGGGCAGGCACTTAAGGCACTGAGCCAAACTCCCGGCTAAAAAACTGTTGTTTTGATAGCCACATATAATCATTCCCTCTAATGGGACAGACTATTAAAGGTAATTTTCACTATGTCTAGTGAGTGAGCACTGTAGCAGGAGAGCAAGCACTGCAAGGGAAAACAGTTCAGGTGATTGAACCAAATCCTGGCTGTTAACTTGGTGGCGAGTGTGATGAATGTTCTGCTGCAGGCCTTTCTGGGACAGTGGACAACGTACTGTCAGGTTCATTGTTTGTGGCCTTGATAGAGGGTTCAATGTGCTGCACAGGTGAGTTGAATTCTGGTGAAGCTGTTGCTCCATTGGGTAGTAGCAAGTCTTCTTCCATTAGGGAAGAGGAGGATTCCTGATGCTCAGGTGCTAGAAGGCTCAAACTGGTAGTTTGGGATCTCTCTGCACCTGGGAGTGATGCCAGTGATCCCCAGCAGAGCTGGCAGTCCATGGGTACACGCATTGGGATGGAATTCATAATATCTCTCTATTTCCTGTGAGAATACACACGTGTCCACTTTCCCAATTTAAGAGTGATGCTGGACCATTCCAAACACCTGTTTGGAGGTCCTGCCAAGCTATAGGAGGTAAAGATCTCTAAAAATGGGTGGATTCTTGTTCCCAATGTAACATGACTGGTGGTAGATCAGAATCAGAAGCAGGATTCAGAAAGTTTAGAACCTATGTAACAAAATTTAAATACATTTGAGGAGAGTTCTGACCTTGTATTTCCCCTTTCTTTTGTTTAGCTGGCTGAGCATTAAATTTTTAATTTGAGTGCACTCAATTATTGCTTGATTTTGGGGATTAAAGGAGATCACTGTAACATGTTGTATATTCCAGTTATCAAGAAAACTCTGGCGCACGCCTTTAATCCCAGCACTCGGGAGGCTGAGGTAGGTGGAGCATTGTGAGTTCGAGGCTGGCTTGGGCTACAACTCGAGTGCAAGACCGGCCTGAGCTACACAGTGCGACCCTGCCTCAAAAAACCAGGGCCCAGAGTTTGGCTCAGCAGCTTACGCGCCTGTCAGGCAGGTGCGAGGTTGTGAGTTCAATCTCCGGTGCCGCAAAAAAAAAAAAAAAAAAAAAGAAAAAAAGAAAACTCTAGCCGGGAGTTTGGCTCAGCGGCTTAAGCACCTGCCTGGTAGGCCTGAAGTTGTGAGTTCAATCCCTGGTGCCACCAAAAAAAAAAAAAAAACCTCTAAAAATGCCTGCTAATATAGGCAGGACCATTATCAGTTGTTATGGTTTATACTTTGTGTCAATTTGAGGAGTTTACAAGTTTAACTGAGAGACCCCACAAGGAGCCAGGGTTCTTAGTTTGTAGATAACCTTGTCCTGTGCAAAGGAGGGCAAGGAGATTTTGTGAGTGCTACATCTGCCCTGAGGGGTTGGGGCAGGGTGGCCTGCATACACTATAAGGGAGGAGAAGAGTCTTGCTTTCTCCTGTTTACTCTGGTTGCTTTTGTTTTGGTTGCTGTCTTGAAGTGTTGCCCCTGTGCCATGCCACCCTGCTTGGAGCCAGTTGATTATGGACTGAAAACTCCAAAAACTGTGAGCTAAATAAACCTTTCCTTCCCTAATTTTGGGTGGCAGGTGTTTTGTCTCATCAAGGTGAGAAAGTAACCAAGACGTCAGTTTTTATTTTTTGTGGCACTGCTCATGCAGCAAATGCTGATGCACAGTGCTGTATGACATGGTGACTTTGTTTACCTGAATGACAGGCCGCATGGATCATATGTGAGAAGGTATCTATGGTAATATGAATGTACTTAACTGTGTTAAAAGAGGCGATATGGGTAATATGTTCTAAAACATATAAAATAGCCTTGATCTCTGAGCACTTTGCTGCATCTCCCTTCATAAAGAATGAGTGCTGGAAGGAGCAGCTCCAGATAGCTGCTTTCCCTCTAGAAGAACCATCTATAAAGTAAGTAGGAGCCCCTGTCAATGACTGGAAATGAGTGACCTTTGGGAGAATGGCTTAAGTGTGAAGGAAGGATTGCAAGAGAGGGTCACTTGGGTAGTGATTATATATTATTCCTAAGAACTGGACAAATGCTACCTGCCAGAATAAGGCAGTTTGGAGCAAGTTTTGTCTCTGTTGAGTGCCTGGTGGTGCTACAATGACAACTGGATCATGTCCAAAGAGCTGAGAACTCTATTTCTTCCCATAATACTACTTTTTGCTATTTGTTCTACACATAACCGGAGAGTTTTTACTAGTTGATTGGGCAAGAACAACCATTCCATAGCAGAAAGAATCTTGTTAATACATTGCCCTAATATTCCTGTAGTCGAATTCTGTAACATGAATAGATAAAAAGGTTGAGTAACATCAAATCTAAAACATTGCCTAGAATGCAGACATTTTTCAACTAGTTTCATCTCCCATCTGGCCACTTCTGTGAGTTGCTGGGGAGAACTTAAATCTTTATCACCTTGAAGAATATTATATAAATTTTGTGACTGATAGTTAGCTATGCCTAATTTGGGTCTGAGCCAGTTAGTATCTCCTAACAGTTTTTGGGAATCATTTAAAATTTGTAGCTTATCTGTTCTTATCTGAATCTTTTGTGACTTAATTACCTTTTCAGAAACAATAGAGTCCAAAGAATTGTAAGGACTTAGGTCTGGAAACCAGCACCATGTGTGGGCTGCTGCCAGAGTGGGCACAATGGAAATGATATTGTTTCCCAATGGGGATCTCTTCCTGGTGAGGCCTGGTTCTTTTCTTCCACAGTCTGTGAATGCTGCTGATTCACGGAGAGAGGCTAGGGTGTGGCTGACCCCACTCCAGCAGCAGCCCTTGCATGGTGCTGGTTTCCAGGTGGGGATCACCTCCTGGTGAGACCTTGTTCTCTCCCTCTGTAGTTCACAAATGGCACTGACTCATGGAGCGAGGCTTGGGTCTGGCTGTCCCCATCTTGTCTCTTCTTGTCTCCCAGCCCACGTGTTGGGAAGGGCTGGCATCTGGTTGTCCTTCCCATGGCCCACGCATAGTGCCAACTTACAGGAAGTGTCTGGCTTCTTGTTCTCCTCCCTGTGGCCTGCGAATGGCGCTGACTAACAGGAAGGGACTGGTGTCTAGTTGTCCTCCCTACAGCCCACAAATTATCCATATTTTTAAACACTTTGTGTTTGTTATCATGGTGATCTGACCCTTTTGTTATGGTTACATCAGGTCTCTTTTCCATTTCGGTTACCTCCATTCACAATCATTTTGTCAGCACAGTTAGAGTGCATTGTAATGGTAATGTGTTGTTGGTCTGCTTTTTTGCTAAGTTATGTTGCAAGGACAAGAGGGCTACTTTCATTAGGTTATTAGATAGTTTTGGGGTGGATTTTTAAATGTGGGGTGTAACTACATAAGAGCTTTCACCTATTTTATCCCAAACTCTCACATCAAGTATATCCACTTTGGGAAAGGAAGGATAGAATGTAGCTATCTGATGGAGTAATCTAAAAACTTGTTTGATGGAACTTTGATGTCTGCATCATTTAACATTTACCTAATCAATAGGCTAAATTCTTTCTCTTCTGCAGGTAAAGAATGCGACTGTCTCATTGTCACCCTTGAAGAACAGGCTCTTAGTACAGATTCCTATTTGCTACTTCTGTCTGAGCACTATAATTAGTAAAATGTTCCACTTACCTTTAAATTGGTCACACAAGGTTCAGTGGATTTCCAGCACCTAGATAGTGGCTGTTGTGGCATGAAGGTTGTGTTCCAGTCACATCAGGCACCAAGTATCAGGGACCTGCCAAAATCCCCAATTGCTTGTATCAAGGGTACGACAAGAGGATAAAATAAGCAACAGAGACAAATTAGGTAATATATGATGAGTAAATGGAAAGTCAGTGCTTCCAGATGAACCAAGAGAGCAACAGTTCAAAACAGCCACTGTTTATTGGGTGTATATGTTACAAGAAAAATGAGTTAGACAAAATATTATGGGCAGTCAGGTAGGGCTAGGCCCTCAAAGGAACCAGTGCAAAAGTTCAGATACCTTGTAACCGCTGAGGAGACAGGCACCTCCTGCTGTGGGCCAGATATCAAGACAAAAAGCAGAACAAATACAACTGCATCCTAAGGGTCAACAGCCCAAATAGTTCTCTATCACCCTGAGGAAGTTAGGAGTCAGCATCTCAACCCCCTACAGGTAGAGTCACTGCTGTTAAGTATCCCTTCTTACTACGTGACTCCTTTCCTCATTTGTCCTTGATTTAATCAATTTTACCTGAGCAGTTAGTCTTATTGGTTAACTGTAGTTACGTCCCACCTTATGCTCACCTTGCAGATTCCCATTTTCCCTGCCTTGGACCCATCTAACCTCATGGTTTTACTGTATAAAAGTTCCTAAAAATGACAGAGTCTTGGGCAACCCGCTCGGGCCCCTTTCTGTCCCTCAGACAGAAGCTTTCTTTCTCTCAATAAATATATTCTGCTCTTACCCTCCCTTGTTCCTAAAATTCATTCTTCAATTTTAGAGAACACAAACTCGCGCCGGACGTATAGTAGGTTGAGAGTTTCATTCCCCCATATCATTTGGAGGTCTTGGATCATTTTTCCTATATCATATATAGTGACAGGTGGGGCAAGCAGAAGATTGAAAATTGGCAGAAGACTCAGAGGTCTATGACTCAACGGGCAAGTATTTCTTGGAATGACTCAAGAGGGTCAAGACGATCTTATGCTGTGAAGGATCTTGCCCTGGAGTGTTATCTGAATTTTGTGGTTTTAGTTCTAGTCCTAGTGGCTGAGAGAAGATGGCCCATCCCTAAAGAGTTAATGGGAAGTCTCAAGTGGGTGATACTGATAATCCCAACCCTTCATTAATCCCTTAGGGAAGTATGCAAAATTAGCCACTGTGAATTTGTGGTCCCCAAAAAAGTAGCATGCATTAAATGGGAATAGGTATCAATAGAAATGTGAACATATTGCATGTGCCCAAGAGATGGGATATAAGTAACAGCCATTTGCCAAATTTCATTTCATCTGAGCTTCCTGGGATTATTACCTTTGGCAGGTGCTGGGTGAGGGATTTTTTTTTTTTGACAGGTAGGACATGAGAGGATGATATTTGTCGCCTGTGAACATGACAAATGAAATTCTTTTGTTAAAGCTTTACTATTTTGGTGGTTATATTCATGTGATTGTCTAACCAGATCAAAAGAGGAAACAAAAGTGATTAACAAATCAGCCTTCTGAATACCATAAATTAAAGGTCCAGGTAAATTAGAATGAGATCTGACATGTCTGGTGAAGAAGGGGGCAGTATGGTTGTGAATGATATGCTGTAAGTTTAAAAATAGGTTAAGGAAAGGTGGGTCTAATGTGGCCTGTAAGGTAGCACTTTGGAGACTGGGTGAGAAACACTGCAAAACCAGAATCGCTGATAATATTCACAGAAGTTTGTTGTGTCATCTCTAAAACAAACAAAATAGTAGTTATTTCTGATCTCTGTGCTGAAAGATTAGGGGTCAAAATGACATGTTGAAAATGTGGACTCCATATGGCCTCTTTTCCTTTAGAGGAGTTGCCTGTAAAAAAAGTAGGTGCATTAGAAATGGGCTTTAACTGGGTTACTCTAGGTAAAACACAAAGGCATTTAAAAGAGAACTGGAGGAGGGGATCATTAGGAAAATGATTGTCAACCCGTCCAGTGAAATCTGCAAAAGCCACCTGCCAATATAGAACTTGTAATAATATAGCATTTTGAGTCAAATCTATGGGTAAAACTATTACAGAGGGATCAGCAGTGAAAAGGTAAGTAAGACAAGTTCTTCCATTTATTGTAATCTTAGCCATTTGTTCAGTATATAATTGTGAAGATTTTGTCAGTTTCTTAGGAATATAAAGCCATTTTATGGGGAATAATTGATTACCATAGAGTTGACCTAACAATCCTGTAGTCTCCACTCCTGTGGCATGTCCAGTACATACAGAATAAGGAGGATATTGAATGTTAACATGATACACCTGATGTTGGTGCAGCCTTGATTCTACTAACTGTAGCTCTCAAGAGGCTTCCATACTCAAGGTGTGTGGAGGATTAATTTGAGGGTCACCCTGCAGGGTTTCATAAGGATGTTTCAATTGATAAGTGGTATGTCTAGTTTAGGGCAGATCCAATTAATATCTCCTAACAACTTTTGGAAATCGTTCAAAGTCAACAGCAGATCTTGTCTTATTGTGATTTTTTGAGGTCTCACTGCCCGTTCTGTTAACAAAGTTCCTAAATAGTAATAAAGGCTGAAAATCTGTATCCTATCAGAAGCTATGCAAAGGCCAAAACCCTTTAAATCCCTTTCACCAAGGCAAACAAGTCATATAACTGAGATTTAGAGTTAGTTGCTAATAAGATATCATCCATGTAATGAATAATATATACTTGAGGGAATTGTTCTCTGGCATTTTGCAGGGCTTGTCCTACAAAATGTTGACACAAGGCCAGACTATTTTTCAGCCCTTGTGGTACAGACGTCCATTGATATCTTTTCATAGGTTCTTTAAAGTTTACACTAGGTACAGAAAAAGCCAACTTCTGAAATTGGAAGGAAATTGTAAAAAAGCAGTCCTTGAGATCTGTGACAATCAGGGGCCACTCCCTAGGCAAAGCAGTTGGGGATGGAAGCCCTAGCTGCAAAGCCCGCCTTGACCACAAACAAGCTTAATTGCTCTCAAGTATTGTAACAATCTCCATTTACCAGATTTTTTAGGAATAGCAAACACAGGGGTGTACCAAGAATTGACAGCTCTGAGTGATCCAACTGAATTTGTTTAAATCATATGGACTCTTTTTTTTTTTTTTTTTTTGTACTGGGAATTGAACTCATGACCTCAGGCTTGCCAGGCAGGTGCTGTGCTGCTGCTGAGCTATATTCCCAGCCAAGTTTCTCCTTTTTGAAGGGCCACTAATCTACCCAAACAGGTGTTTTACTGATCCATTGTAAAGGTAAGGCCGTTTGGGGAGGACAAGTATCAAGTATTGGTTTTGATATCCAATTTTAGTGCAGTCTAACTTAATTTTAACATCTAAGGGATGGGGATTTTCTTGATCATTTTTCCTAGTCCTTTACCTTGCATATATCTAATACTATTTATAACCGTTGGAGCAATGTGGGGTGGTGGTTAGTAGTCAATTTCAATTTCTATTGTTAATCTCTTTCCAAAAAGTTTACCAGAATAGAGGTGACCTAAGGAAGAAACAAACGAGTTTGACCTTCAGGCTCATGATATGTTAAGGGAGATTCACTTTGTAAAACTTGTTGGGGTGACCTGAGTCCCTCCAATGATGTAGAAGCTGGTTTAGCAGGCCTGTTGTTGGGTCTAGACTGGATAAGTCTGACAGGTTTTGACTGGAAATCTGACTGAAAGCTTGATTCCCCATTGGGGTCAGCCCTAGTTTTGGGGGGGGGCCTGGGGTTGAGCCCCCTTCCTATTTCCTGACGGGGGGGTCCCATCTCTGTGATACTTAGACTGACAGTGTAGAGCCCAATGGTTACCCTTTTTACATCGTGGAAAAAGACCTGGTTTAGCCTCCTTACTTCCCAGACTACAGCTAGTGGAAGTTCCAGAGGTGCTGGAGTTATTACTGAAGGGGAATTTAAATTTTCAGATAAAGCCTGCCAAAGATGCCTGCCAAGACCAGGCAGACATGTCCGTGTCCAGACAAGCCTCATAAGAGAACATTCCTTCCTTTGTGTAAGCGTGTCTAACAGTTGGCCTTAAAATATAAAGTGTTCCTTTGTGTAACTCCTATCTTTACTGTCTTTGTATAACTGACGATCTTGCAATGTAACTTAAAATGTAACAGGACATTACTTCCTCTGTATGACCCATGACTCGCATAACTAATGGCTTTATGATGTAACCTGAAATGTTTAAACTCCTTCAGCAACCCAAGATGTCACCCAACCCTCCAATCACAATGTGCCAAATCTGCCTTTGTAGCTTCCTGCTTGCTTTCCCTTTAAAAGCCCTGGAACCCCACCAAGCAGGGCTCTTTGGCAAAGAAATCCCAACTGAACCCACCAGTGTAATGTTGCTTCAGCCTCCCGAGTAGCTGGGACTACAGGCATGCATTACCATAGTTTGGTGAAGAAACTGAATTTACCTGGGTCAGAGATATAGCTCAGTGGCATAAAAGCCTGCCTGGCAAAGTAATGAGTATGAGTCCCAGTTCCCCCCCACAAAAAAAATTTACAAACTGCATTGTTGTTAGGTGTGGTAGCACACCCCTATAACCCAGCACTCAGCAGGCTGAGGCAGGAGGATCACAAATTCCTTCATAGCAAGTTTAAGACCAGCCAGGACTATATATCAACACCGTGTCTCAAAACAAAAACATTGTTTATAATAATGTCAAAAAGTGCCAGGCATTTAGGAATAAATCAAAGGGATAATGTACTCAACTCTGTACTGAAAAGTATAAAAATTTATTAAGATATTAAAAAACTAAAATACATTAAACTAGATATTAATATTCATGAATTGGCTGATAACATTCAGTTAAGACACATCTACCCAAATTGATTAATAGATTTAATGTGACCTTAATCAAATCCCAACATGTTTTCTTGTAGAAATCAACAAGCTGATTATAAAATGCATGTGCAAATACAAATGGCCAAGTATAGCTGAAGGAATACTGAGAAAATATAGGGACGGATATAACTCAGTAATATAAGCACCTGCCTGGCAAGCACAAGGTCCTAAGTTTGATTCCTAGTACCCCAACCCCCCAAAATACCAAGCAAATATGACAGAGTCCTTACACTACCACATTTGTAAATATTGCTATAGCTGCAGGAATTAAACCACAGGGGTACACTGACCAGGAGAACAGAACAGAGTCCAGAAAGGTGAAGAAAACTGTGTCGCTGGAAGAACTCTCCTGAAAGAATAACTGTAGAAAGTTTTTTGAACCAAAAAATTTTATAAAGGAAAGAAACATGGGCCATCAAGACTGAAGAAAGAGCCAGCTGGGCGTGGTGGTGCACGCCTTTAATCCCAGCACTCAGGAGGCTGAGGTAGGCAGAGCGTTGTGAGTTCGAGGTCAGTTTGGGCTACAACGTGAGCATAAGACTGGCCTGAGCTACATAGTGCGACCCTGCCTCAAAAAACTAGGGCTGGGAGTTTGGCTCAATGGCTTAAGCACCTGTCTGGCAGGCGTGAAGTTGTGAGTTCGATCTCCGGTGCTGGAAAAAAAAAAAAAAAAGACTGAAGAAAGAACAATGAAGAGATTCTATATAAGTGTAAATATAATGATTCTCCTCTTGAGTTTTCTAAATGATATATGATGGTTACAGCAAAAGTGATAACACTTTCTGAAGAGGTTGTTAGAGATGTAAACATTTAAGAGAACTCTATTGTAAATGAGGGAAGATAAAGGAACCTAAATAGAAAATTCGTTAAATGTGGGAGGTAATACACTGTGATGATTTCTGCATGTATAATGAGATACCTAGTAGGAAACACAATCTTGGTGCAAGTTCTTAAACTAAACAGAGACATTTAAAAACACTATAGGTGGGTCAAAGTGGAATGCTAAAAATAACCCACAGGAAATCAGGAAAACAGTGACAGCTGGGGCAGGTAGAGGGTAGAGAGAGAGAAAAAAAATAGCAGGCCAGGCTAAGAGGGGTATGGGTGTGACATCCACATGTTCGTGTGCACCTCCAGAGGGTCACAGAAGACCCAAGGCAGGGATGCTACAGAGAGGCAGGCAAGGTCCAGGTCACGGATGACCTCGAAGGAGAGGCACCAAATCTTGGGCTTGTTCTCTGAGCACTGGGCCTGCAGATAAAGTTCAACAGAACCCCATGAGGGTTCTGTTTTTCAAAATCAGGAATTCCTAGTCACTCTCCTGCTATTTCTTTTTCCGCGAGTCAGTGACTTTCAGATTTTCCAGATGAGCCATTTGGTATTTACCAAACTTCTAAATTCTATGCTTGCCTTGATACGTTTTGTGTTTCAGGCTATCTACTGATGTCCAACATGGAAGAGGAGGATTTATCACCTTGGTCTGTCACTGTCTCACCACACAGAGGCACATTTCTTGCCTCCAAGTTTAAGTATATCATAATTTTGGTTAGCTCAGAATTCAGTGTTCACATAATTACACTTATGTAATTATGCAGCTATCCACGGCAGGTCCTGTAATAAACTATAATTACTTTTCCTCTCTTCAAAACTTTGCCCACTCTGACATTGATACTTCTTATGTTTGGGGATTTGCTTTGTCTCCTATGTAATCATCAATAATTCCAACCCAAGTTTTCTGTCAGTTGTTTTGTTTTGTTTTTGGTACTGGGGATAGAACTCACAACCTCACACCTACCAGGCAGGTGCTTAGGCCACTGAGCTAAATCCCCGACCCTATTTCTGGAGACAGGGTCTCACTATGCAGTTCAAGCTGGCCTTGAACTCACTTTGCAGCCCAGGCTGGTCTTGAATTCACAATGATCCTCCTGCCTCAGCCTCCTGAGTGCTGGGATTAAAGGCATGCGCCACCACGCCCAGCTCTTTTTCTTTCTTTTTGTGTTTGTTTGTTTCTGTTTTTTGAGATAGTATTGCACTATGTAGTGCAGGCTGGCCTCAAATTTATGGTGGTATTCCTGCCTCAGCCCTGGGGGGAGTGTGGGGTTACAGGGATGCATCATCATGCCTGGCATGGATTACTTGCATTGTTTTTCATAATTCTGCTATTTTCTTTGTTTTACTGGAACTTCTATTATTGGGCATTGGATCTTCTTTATGTGTCTTTTAGTTTTTCATACTTTTTCCTACTGTTTTCCATCCACTTATCTTCTTTATCCTCCTTTCTGGAAGCATTTATTATCTGCATATTCTCTTAATATGTCTGATCTCATTAGCATACTGCATCTTCAACTGCTGGATCAAGACTAACTCCAGGTCTTTTACCAGGAACTGTAGTTTGTCCCCTAAATGCTGCTATGCTGGAATCTTGATCCTCAACATAATGCTATTGAGAGAAAATGGGATCTTTAAGAGGTGAGACCTAGTGGAAGATGACTAGGTCTCAGAAGCACCAGCCCCGTGAGGGATAATGGAGTAGATTGGGTCCCGAGATGGGAGGTTGTTAGAATGAGCCTGGCACCTCCCTAGCTTCTGTCTCCATGTGATCTCTTCCTCAAAGGCTCCCGTCAGTGTAATGCCAGCTGCCCAGACCCTCACCTGAGCGAAGCAGAAGTGGGCACCACACTCTGGAATCTCCAGTACTGTGAGCTAAATACCTCATTTCTTTATGAGTCCCCCAGCCTCAGGTATTCCTTTTTACAACAACAGACTAAGATACCAGAATCAGGAGGAGCAGTTCAGTGGGTAATAGTGCATGGAAAGGACTTTCTTTCAGTAGACTTCTACCAATCCTTATTAGTTCACACACACACTATTTCCAGAGAAGCAAAATATCAATGATTCCCAAGCATTTCGAAGATTCTTTAGTATATAAATTGGTCTGTTTCTTTCCTCCTCACTAATAGCCTAATACCCATCTCTCTCGAGATGTTAAATCAGTTACCTCTTAGCCTTCTGCTTTAATTTCCAAGTGCCATTGCTGTGGTCTACAAGCCTGTCCTCCCCAAAGTTTCTTGGCTTTTGCTTTTAAAAATCTTTAAGCTAATGTGGTGGCCCATGCCTCTAATCCCAGCATGCCAGCAAGATTATAAGTCTGAGTCCCTTCTGGGCAATTGATTGACTTAGTGAAACCCTAACTCAAAATAAAAAATATAAAGGGCTGGGCTGGGGACACAGCTCAGTGTGAAAGCCCTGGGTTCAATACCCTCTGCATTACCACTTACGTGGGATTTCAGAAGGGAACATAATTAGATGTATGGGCTTAATTTGCTCTCCTTATATAGAAGTTCAACAGGAATGTTTAGTTGGGTGTTTGATAATAAGTTTACTATGGGAATAATTTAGAGCACTGACTGTGGACCAGGAGGAGACACAGGTAGTACCCTTCTGGTGAGCCAGCTGGTGTGCACACTGGGAGACGAGGAGGGCTCAGCAATCGGCTTGTTCAGAGGAACAAGACTGAGTTGATAGCAACCGACGACGATGCTTATATTATTGGATTGACTTTACAGGCCTGAAGCCTGAGCATCTATTTAGAGGACAACAATATGTAACAGAGCAATGATGGGGGATTTTCTTCCATCTTGTTTTTGAAATCCAATAATGTTCTCACTGTTTTGTTTTGCTCCATTTTCCTGTTTCATTTTATTCAATGTTTTGTTTTGATTGGTTTTATTCTGTTCTGTTTTGTTTGATTTTATTGTGTCTGATGGTATGGGCAGCAATTTTTTTTTTCTTTTGGTACCAAGGATTGAACTCACGACCTGTGCTTGCCAGGCAGGCACTTGTGCTGCTGAGCTAAATCCCAGGCCAGGCAGCAATTCTGAAGATAACAAGAGGCATTATGGTAGCAATGGTTGACTTCTTATTATCCTATTTTGATGTCATATATCACTTTTGCTGTTTTGTTTTGATTGGCTTTATTCTGCTTTACTTTGTTTGGTTTTGTTCTCTTTAAAATTTAAAAAAGAAAAGAATAATTTAGTAGTCAGCTATTTGGAGACCTTAAGCATAATAAATTACTTCATCAAGCAGTACAATAAAACCAGGTATGGTAGTGCATACCTGTAATCCCAGCACTCAGAAGGCTGAGGCAGGAGGATCACTACAAGTTTGAGTCCAACCTGAGGCTACACAGCAAGTTCAAGGCCAGCCTGAGTTACATAGTGAGATCCTGGCTCAAAAAGAAGAAGAAGAGGAATAAGAAAGAGAAGAAGAAGGAGGAGGAGGAGGAGGAGGAGGAGGAGGAGGAGGAGGAAAGAAGAAGAAGAAGAAGAAGAAGAAGAAGAAGAAGAAGAAGAAGAAGAAGAAGAAGAAGAGGAGGAGGAGGAGGAGGAGGAGGAGGAGGAGGAGGAGGAGGAAGAGGAAAAGGAAGAAGAGGAGGAGGAGAAGAAGAAGAGGAGGAGGAGAAGGAGGAGGAGGATAAAGAAGAAGGCATTGTCACAGGGTTTCAGTGCCCACATTTGTATTTATGTTTAATTAGCAATTTCCTACACTGACATGTCAGACCTAAATGCTAATGCAGAATTTCTCAAGGTGGAGAACAGGGCTTCTCCATCTGTATACCCAAAACTGAGAAATTCCTACCAGTATTTTCTGACCCCTGAAAATTCAGCAAAAGAGAGATATGGTCAAATCTGCGTTTTGTGTAAACCACTGTGGCAACTTGCTGAGAGAAAGGTGAAATTGGAAGGAGAGGATGGGAAGCAGGAGTGTGTCAGAGGACAATCATAACCCACTTGGGTTTGAAGCCAAGAGTCAGGGCAGAGGCGGGCACAGATTCAAAAAATATTTAGGATTGAGTTGCTGAATGGACTCAGCCTGGATTCTAAACCCACATAAAAACCCCTGTGAATACTTGTAATATAATCATCATAGATAGAAAGAGAATATCAGAGAAAGAATAAATCATAATGATTTATTCTGAAAGTTAATGAGTTATAATATATGCAATATTATAGCAGCACAAGTGAGATGAATGAACAAGTTTTAAGTTTCATAATTTTTAACATTTTTGTTACTGAGGCCAATTATAATTATGTAAAATTTTATCAATTGCACCGTGCAATGCAAGTAGGCAAATTAATTATCTATTGTCAAAATTGGTTTCTGATTTATGACAAAATATTTAAGTTGGCATTTTTAAGAAGTTGAAAAAAAAATCTTTCCATTAGTAGGTCTATAGAAAGAATACAAAAAAGAAACTTGTTAAATTCTGAAAGGCATCAGACTCTAATTGTGTGAATCACAAATGCTAATCCATTTTCTAACTGAACCAGAGCATCCCAGCTTGTGTTCAAAAGACAGTCATCAACTGTATTTTCTTTCTGCAAACTCGGTTTCCACTCAGCCTCCATTCAGTGCACAAATTGGCCTCTCTGTAAATTCTTCACATAAAACTGGAATAATTTTCATAATTGCTTTTTTTCATAAAATCATTAATCATCTACAAATGATTTTGATTGAAATGACAAAACCCGCCTCTGATACACAATTAGAACATCTAATAAAATTTCTGGGGAACTTGATTGAAATTCATGCTGTTTCAGATACTGACAACTAAACTGATTTTAGTAAAAATGAGTTTTTGCAAAGCTGCTTACATGTGGTTGTTTCAGAACACAAAGTACTTGGGAGCTTTTATCTTTCGGTTTTGCAAAACCATATATATATATATATATATATATATATACACATATACTATATATATATATATTTTTTTTTTGTCTTTTTGAGACAGGGTCTCGCTATGCAGTTCAGGCTGGACTTGGGCTCACTTTGTAGCTCAGGCTGGTCTTGAACTTGCAAACAATTCTCCTACCTCAGCCTCTCAAATGCTGGGATTACAAGAGTGCACCACCACGCCTGGCATATATACAATATTTTATTTAAAAGTTGTTTTGAGATGATGTTTGATAATATTGTCCAAGCTGACTTCAAACTTGGAATTCTCCTGCCTCAGTCTCCCCAGTAGCTAGTAGCTAGGACTACAGGGATACACTACTCTACTCAGCAATTTTTTTTTGTACCAAGAATTGAACTTATGACCTTACACTTTCTAGGCAGGTGCTGTGCCACTGAGCTGCATTCCCAGCCTCATCCAGCTTTTTAAATTTTAATTCAAGTTAATGATAACCTTATACTTCTAAAATACCTAATGACATATATTTCAGATGTAGAAAAAATTAAAATTTCATTTTTATGGAGAATTTCGAACATATGCAATAGTAAAGAGAGTAGTGTAATGAGCCCCGTAAGTCCATTTTGCAGATACAATAACTGTCAGTCAATTTTATTTCATCCATATCCTCTACCCATTCCTCACTTATAACCCAAACTTGACTATAAATATGATATTTTTAATAAATCCCATATATCCTACTGTTCCATCTGTAAATGTCTCAGTATGTATTTCTAACAAGTAACTTTTAAAAAATAACCATGATGCTTTAATCCCAGCACTTGGGAGGCTGAGGCAGGAGGATTGTTGTGAGTTCGAGACTAGCCTGGGCTACAAAGTGAGTTCGAGGCCAGCCTGAACTGCATAGTGAAACCCTGTCTCAAAAAATAGGGCTAGGGATTTAGCTCAGCATTGTAAGTGCCTGCCTGGTAGGTGCAAAGTTGTGAGTTCGATCCCCAGTATCAAAAAATAAAAATAAAATCAAATAACCATGATGCTATTATCATACCTTAAAACAGTTAGCAATTCCTTAGATTCACTGCTATTGTTTGGATGAAAATTCTCTAAAGGTCCTTGTGTTAAAAGTCTTGAGCCAGAGGTCAGGGATATAGCTCAGTGGCACAAGCATCTGCCTGGCAAGTGCGAGGTCCCTGAGTTCGACTCCTGGTACCAACAACAAAAACAAAACACAAAAGTCTTGGGTCAGTGATGGTGGTGCACGCCTGTAATCTCAGTACTTGGGAGGCCGAGGCCAGAGGATTGTTGTGAGTTCAAGGCCAGCCTGGGGCTACATAGTGGGACCTTGTCTGACCCTGTCTGAAAAAAAAGGTGCTCTGGGATTTAGGTCAGTGATGTAAGTGCCTGCCTGGCAAGTGCAAGATCATAAATTTGATCCCTGGTACAAAAAAAAAAAAAAAAAAAAAAAAAAAAAAAAAAAAAAAAAAAAAAAAAAAAAAAAAAAAAAAAAAAAAAAAAGAAAAAACCTAAACATGCAACACTGCAATTGTACCCTGGGGATAATTATACCCACAGAAATTAAGATCATACTGTATAAATAATTTTGTGCTATAAAAGCACAGTTTTTTTTTTTTTTTTTTTTGAGACAGGGTCTCACTATGTAGTTTAGGCTAGACTAGAATTTAGGGCAATACCTCTGCCTCAGCCTCCCAAGGGTTGGAATTACAGGCATGTGCCACCATGCCCAGCAACAACTTTACTCATAATAACTCAGAACTGGAAATGATACGTATGTCCTCAGTGGGCCAAAAAATTATGATTCATCCATATCATTGGAATACTACTACTCAGCAATAAAAAGAAAGCAACTAGGAATGGGAATGTAACTTTAGGGTAGAGCACCTTCCTAGCATAGTCAAGGCTCCTGGGTTTAATTCCCAGTACCACGAAAGAAATGAGCTATCATATACACAACCTCAGCAATGCTCCAGAGAACTATGCTGAATGAAAAAAAGCCAATTCAAGCCACATGTGGTGGGGCACACTTGTAATCCCAGCACTCGGGGAGGCTGAGGCAGGTACCCCGCCTGGGCAACTTCACAACTTGATGAGACCCTATCTCAAAATAAAAATTTTTAAAAGGGCTGGGGATTGTAGCTCAGTGTGAAGGCTGTGGGTTCAAACTCCAGTACCACATATATGAAAATAATCCAGTTAAAAATGGCTACAGAGGGCCCAGGATAGATAGCTCAGCAGCATGGCGCCTGCCTGGAAATCGTGAGGTCCTGAATTCAACTCTCAGTTCTTTTAAAAAAAAAGTTTGAATAAATTCTTGAAATGACAAAATTGTAGAAATGAAAACTAGGTTAGTGACTGTCAAGGGTTAAAGAGAGAAGTGGGAGGTGGGGACAGGAAGGAAATAGATGAGGTTATAAAATGGCAAAATGAGGGATCCTGGTGGTGATGGAAATGGTCTCTTTTTGACCTTTTCCATATCCACGTCCTGGTTGTGATATTATACAATCTAGTTTTTAAGCTGTTAACTACTGGGGAAAAGTGGATAAAAAATACACCATATTTTTTCACATTACTTCATACAAATGGATATGAATCTACAGTTATCTCAAGATAAAAAGTTTAATTTTACCAGGCGTGGTGGCGCATGCCTGAATCATTGCGAGTTCGAGACCAGCCTGGGCTACGAAGTGAGTTCAAGGCCAGCCTGAACTAGATATGAGACCCCGTCTCAAAAAAACAGGGCTGGGGTTTTAGCTCAGTGGCTTAAGTGTCTGCCTGGCAGGAGCAAAGTTGTGAGTTAGATCCCTGGTACCAAAAAAAATATATATATTTTTTTAATTTTTAAATTCTAATGCAAGAATTCAGCATTTAAATTCAACGCCATGCCCAGCGTGGTGGTGCATGCCTGTAACCCCAGTACTTGGGAGACTGAAGCAGGAGGATTGCTGCAAGTTCAAGATCAACCTGAGCTGTACATAGTGAGCTCAGGACCAGCCTAAACTACATAGCAAGACCCTGTCTCAACCCCTGCCTCCGAAAAAATTGAACTCAATGCCATGATCTGAAATAGGTTTAAATGCATTACTTGAAATAGCCCAGGAACATGGCTGACAGCTCCCCCTCTACAGCATTAAGCTCTGTGACTATTCACTGCACTTAGCACCCTTAGACACACCATGTCCACAGCTCCCTACTCCACCTGAAACCAGACCATAGCTGTGTCTTCAGATTTGTGCTTTGTAGTGACAGAAAGTCCATACTCATACGGACCTGAATAGAAATTCGCTTTACTAGAAATACAATCCTTCCTCCTACCTCTCATTTAAAACTTATAATAAAATACACGACATAAAATTTACCATGCTACCATTTCAGGAAACAATTCAGTAGTGTTAAGAACACTCACATGGTTATGGTTAACCCAGTCTCCGGAACTCTTCAGTTTGCAAAACCTAAGACTCTGAGCCCATAAAACTAACAATTCTTCATTTCCCCTTTCCCCAACCAAGCGATGGTGAACCTTTTAGAGATGAGGGCCCAAACTACAACCCAAAACCCACTTGTTTATCGCAAAGTGCCAACGCAGCAATTAAACCTGAATACTGAAGTTCTCGTTTAGAAAAAAACAACTCCACATTAATATCTTTTGTCTTAAAAGAAAAACTCAATAGCACGCATGCCGCAGGCCCTCTCCCGTGGCAACACTCATTCCACTTTTGGTCTCTGAATTTGAGTACCCAAGGCACCTCATATAAATGTACATCACATGCTATCTGTGAGGGGCTTATTTCACTTAGTATGATGTCATCGAATTCATTTCTACTGTGTTGCCGTATTTCAGAACTTTTTTTCCTGAGGCTGAATATCTCACTGCCTGGATAAACTTTCTGTTATCCCTTCATTCACTGGCGAACACTTAGGGTGTTTTTCTGGCCTTTTAAAGTCTGAAAACTAAATGTCTACATACATTTATAAATAAATAAATGTTTAAAAACATTCTTAGGTGCTAATAAAGTTCCGTGATGTCACAACATTGGCCTGTCTGTCATGCGTTTGCTGATTTGGGAAATACAATACTTGATTGATAGCTCAGTATTTAGGGGTGGGAGGGCATGAAGGAAAGAGGTATAAAGGGTGGCTCCAGGTTGGTGACTGAGGATATGATCAAGCTCCTG
Source organism: Dasyprocta punctata (assembly GCA_004363535.1). Classification (NCBI taxonomy): domain Eukaryota; kingdom Metazoa; phylum Chordata; class Mammalia; order Rodentia; family Dasyproctidae; genus Dasyprocta; species Dasyprocta punctata. Next base: position 3,903 of record RJWM01028173.1, on the reverse strand, counting down.
GGAGAGAGAATACAGAAAGGGAGACGGTTCAAGAGGAAGACGAAGCCGTGAAGGTCTCTAGAGGTGCCCCTTGCAGAGCTCAACAAGGTGCAGCTGATGAAGGGATCTGAACCTGAGACAAAACAGATTCAGGAACCAACAAAGAGCTGGTTGTTGAAACCATGAGAGAAAAGAGTTCCAAGCATAGATCATAATATTCAGAGAGTCGATTGTCAGGATTAAATCTGAAAAGTACCCATCCTCCTAGGAATGATATGGTCTCTAGGGGCTCCAGTGGGTACAGTCTCAGGGGCTGGGTAGCTATGGAAGCCAGCTTCAAAGAGAAGTGGAGACAACACACTTCTCCCAAGATCGGCATATGGGTCCCAACCCCGGTGCAACAAACAGAAAAAAAAAATATTGAAATTCCAAGGTAAGCCTTTGGCACACTCCTGTAATCCTAGCACTCTGGGAGACTGAGGCAGAAGGGCTGCAAGCTCTAAGCCCAGCCTGAGCAACTTGGCTATTACAGACAAAAAAAAAAAGTGACCCAAACAAGAAGCCTGTTTTGCTATCACGCCAGGAGAGCAATACAGTTCTATGTCTCTGAGCGTGGAATCGCATGTCCCCTGCCGACTTTCCAGTTGCAAACCTGCTAGTGAAAATCGCAGCCCCTTCTTGGTTCTTGACAGTGATTGGGGGCTAGTATGCTGATACACATCTTGGTGGTCTCTGTTTTCTCAAAATGGGGGCAGAGGCAAAGGGAGGCTTGAGGAAAGAATGATTGGGAGCAGAATAGGAGCGGGAATGAACTAGGGGAGGACACTGCAGGGCAGGTCCAAAGGTAAACCCCTGAGTCCTGGGCAGAGAGCCAGAAATACCAGGGAATCAGATTATGATCCATAATCTGATGAAACAGTAGCTCAGATTATGACCTCGGGCCCCACCTGGCAAGAGAAAAAAACTGGAGAAAAGGCCAATGAAGTGGGAGAGGCTGGAGGTCCCCGGAGGAGCCCCATCCAGGCCAATAAACAGGCAGCTTGGGTCCCAGGGGTATTGAAGATGGGGCACTGAAGGTGGACCCCACCATTAACACAGACAGGTGCCAGCTCTACACAGATGGGGTGCACTCTGTGAGGCAGGGAGAGGCTGGGCTATGACAGGTCTGAATTCATAGACTTGAAGATGGAAAGTTGAAGAAATAACTAGTTAGTGATTCCTTTTCTGTCCATAAAGTAGGAGGGAAGGGACTTAGCAAAACCAAGAGGACAGGGAATTTTGAGCTCAGAGAGTCTGAGGTCTTATTAACCACACAGACTACATGACACGGTCACTATCGGGGTAAGTAATATCTGCAGGGATTTTGACAAGTGAAGACCACGAAGATTGAAATGAAAGACTGAAAACCATACACTCCACGTAGTGCCCATCAGCAGGGTAGTGAGGGCAGGCATCTCTATTCAGCAGCGTGAGAATAAAGGAAAAGGCTCGCCTGCATGACCGCCCTCCAGTGATCCTGATCCGACCCACACCAGACAAGGCAGAACAGACTGACTCACTCCTGACCACGGGCACAGGCCCCTGGGAGCGTTTTGGGGAGCCTCTCCACCAAGCAAATAAATACCCGAGCTGCACCCCAACTGTCTCTCAGTCTTGCACACTCCCTACGGCTGGGAGACCTGGTTCATGGGATCCGGGACCGGATCATACAGCATCTGCCTACTGCTCACCGCCAAGAGGGTCCTGCCTCTGCGGCACCGTGTCTGAGGCCCCTCAGCCCTTCCTGGCGGTGCTGGGGCGCTGCACGATCTGTCTGAGACCCCTCTGCTGCTCGGCCCTTTTGTAAGGTCGGGCTCCTTTTGTAAAAGGAATGCAATTCGATGAGGGCTCTGAGTTCTCCAGTAGTCACCAAACAGAGGATGCCGGTCTCAGCCGCCCAGCCCAGCAGCGGTCTCCCTGCGGCACGCTGGGTCTGAGCTGCGGGGACGGAGTTCTCCTTCGCATCTCCTTCAGCTGTTTTACTGAACTGGTTCCTCCCCTGAGGTTCTGCACCGGACCCGAGACGCCACAGCCCAAACCCGCAGGTCTGACGGACCTTCCGAGAGGAGTCCTGCAGGCTGCACAACTGCCTACGGCGGCAAAAGCCCCGCGGCCCAGGTGCCGGTGCGAGCAGTGCGCAGCCCGCGCGGCAGGTGGCGGCGTCTCCCCGTGCTCGACCTGTCCCCTGGCTGGCGCGCGCTGGCCTGAACTCCGCGGGGACAGTGCCCTGCCCGGCCACGGGTGCCGGCCTCCGGGGAGTGGGGGCTCCGGCCGGTGCGCAGCGGCTGGGGTGCTAGCTGCCGGAGTGCCCCAGCAAGGTGCAGCCCCTGGGGAGCGCACGTGGTTCCCTGTCCCGGAGGTGACACTCCAGCCGCCCGGGACCGCTGCGCTCCCCTGTCCCCTAGGTGCGGCAGCCTCCGGTGCCCTGGTCCGGGCGGAGGGGGAACTGGGGGGCGGGGAGGCACCGCGGCGGCACGGGCCGGGCAGGGCGGGGCGGGGCAGGGTTGGGTGGGGCAGGGCTACAGCCTTCGAGAACCGCCCAGCGCACCCCGGCCTCCCCCTTGGCCCGGGACCGCGGCTGGCAGGCGGGTAGGGGACAGGGCGCCCGCGGGCTGGGTCCGCATGGGGCTCCCGCGCGGCCGGCTCCTCCGGCTGCTTCTCCTGCTCGTCGCCGCCTGCTCGGGGATCCTCTTTGCCCTGTACTCCTCGCCGCTGGAGCAGTTCCCAGAGCTCGGGTCCGGAGCCAGGTAGGGGCTGGGGGGCGCTGACCCGAGGGCGCAGGGGACGAGCGGGGAGAGCGTCCGCCCGGGGCGCTGCAGACGCCCTCGGCCTCCAACCCGCCCTCCGCGCGCACCCCTCCGCGATGGCTCGCAGTGGGGCCTCGGCCGCGGCCCTTTGTCCCGAGTCCGCAGCCAGCGTCAATCTCCCTGCCTACCGCGATGGCAGGGCCTCGGCCGAGTCCACGAGGGACCTGAGCCCCGCGCGCCGGCGCCTTGTCCCCGACACCTTTGTTAGCTATCTCCTTCCAAGCCTGGTCAGAAACACTTTCTATAGTCGAAATTTGACTGGGTCCCCCGGATTGGATAAAAACAATTGCTTTTGAGTCCTGAGTTCTCCATAACTTCAGGTGGGGCGGGGCGGGGCTTTACTTCCTGGGCAGGGACCCAAGTCCTCCAGGTTCCAGCCTCGCCAGGTTCCGCAAGCACGCCGCGCACGGTCGCCTTTCCTGCTCACTCTGGTCCCTACGCTGCCCGCCTCCCTCTTCTCCGGCCTGTTTGCTCAACTGTGTTCTGAAAAAGCCCGGTCTGGGCTCGATCCCGCGAAGAGACGGACTCCTGGGGAGACAGGGGCGGGTTCTGGGTCCTTCCGAGCCCCCCACCCGTGCCTCCTCCTGTGCTCAGCTCCCCGAGGCTTGCCCGGAGCACCTCTTTCATTCATTCCCCACGAGGAGACACTTGAGAGCCTGGTTTTGCCAGGTGATGGTCCCAGTTGCTGAAGAAATCTCAGAACGATTTAGCTTTAAGCGTCTGGCAGGCAGACCAAGCCGTACCCGAATCTGAGCTGGGGGGACCAGAACAGCACCCCAGCCTCCTGTGGGAGCCTCTCTACCAGCTTTTCCTGTCCTAGCTGTGGGCGCCCACGAACCTACGGGCTCCTCAGCAACCTTGCCCCAGAGGAAGCAGATGAAAACTGAATTAGCATCTGCTCTCAGGAAATAAGATCAGAGGACGTATCCAGGTTGCAAAGGGATGGGGACTGTGCTTTGGAGGATTTGTGTCCAGGCGCTAGCAGCTAACACGCGAAGTCACTGACATGCTAAAAGTATCTAACACATACAACTTAGGAGGTTTATTATACTTCCATTAAACTTCTGGAGAAAAAAAA
>RJWM01028172.1:7500-25939 GCA_004363535.1 Dasyprocta punctata | reverse complement strand
CTCCTTGGCATCGCCTTGGCTGAGTGTCTCTAACCTGGTGGTCACTACATTTTGGAAGGGTACAGGATCCGCCCCGTAGTCTCTCCCACAGCCTAGATAACTTCTTCCCCTAACTTGGCTTAACCATTGTGCGTTGTCCCAGCTAGGACAGGGGAGGGAGTAGAGGAGGGGCACGGCAATTCAGCCCCAAGACTGTTTTTCCAACTTCTCCCAAGACATTGCCTCCTGGACGCAGAAAGCGCACTTGAAACCTCGCACTTGGAAACACATTTGAACAAGATGGGCAAATCCGAGTCCCCGCCTTACCTTCAACTCAGATCCTTTCCTCTCTGTGCCTTCAGCCTCCCGTCAGTGCCCGGCCCAGCCGCCCAAGCACCAACCTGACAATCGCCTGCCTGCATCCTCCCCTCCCTGCCTCACAGCTGACTCGTTTTACAAACGTTCCCTTCCCTCCAGGCAGCACCCCACGTCTCATCGAGTACCACCTGCAACTGTGGGGCACTGTGCTGCTCCTCTTTTTAAAATCGTTTGTTTCCTGTCCACCACTCTTAGTATAAGCACCTTCTGGGATCCCATGAGACACTTTCGCTCTGGTCCCTGCCTCCCCATGTTGCCTCCTCGGCCTCTGGGTTTGTAGATGGCTGCCTTCTCCCTGTGTCTTCTTAACATCTTCAGCGCATCTGCGTCCCAGCCCTCCTCCTCCTTCTCTTCCTCTTCTCCTTCTCTTCCTCTCCTCCTTGTAATTCTCCTCCTGCTCCTCCTCTTAATCCTCCTCCTCCTCTTCTTCCTTTTGGAAGTGGGACTTGAACTGAAGCCCTTTACACTGAGCTACATCTCAAGGACCTTTTTGTCTTTTGTTTTGAGACAGGGTTCTGCTAAGTCTCTCAGCTTGGGGTTGAATTTATGATCTTCCTGCCTCAGCCTCCCAGGGTGCTAGGATTGGGATTGCAAGCATGTGCCTGATTTTTTTATTATATAAAGGTATTTAATATATACATAATATATATAATGCAGTTATATATATATATAACTATATATACAGTTTAAAGAATCATAATAGTAGAAGCCATGTTCAGTAATATATATAATGCAGTTATATATATATAATTATATATGCAGTTTAAAGAATCATAATAATAGAAGCCATGTTCAGTGGTACCCACGTATAGATCAGGCCTCTCAGGAGGCTGAGACAGAGTGATAACTTGAGCCCAGGAGTTTCAGGCCAGCCTGAGTATCACAGTGAGACCCCACCTCAAAAAAATAGTTAACAAACAAAAAGATTAATAACAGCCCCATCTATATACCTCAGACACAGAGATTTGCAGTTGTTTAGAAACAATGAGTAAGAAACTGGGTTTTTTAAAATCAGATTTTATTGGTACGTTTTAGATATACATAATGATCACATTCATCATAGAGAATTTGTACCCATACATGATATAACTTGTTTTTTTCTCCATTTCCCTTACCTTCCCTTCAACTGCTCCTCCCCTCCTTTTTTACAAAAGCTTTGTTTCCATGTTTTCCTCCTTTTATCTCTTTTTTTTTTCACTTTTTCCTTCTTCCCCCCCTTCCATTGTTACCCTCCCCATTGGAACATTTTCTTCCTATATGAATTAGACACACATGTGTAAATACCACATTGTTTCTCTGGCGTGAGAAACTGAAAATGTAAATGAGGACCAAAATGTGTAATAGGTAGAAAATGTGTTTCTACATGAGTCTCCTTCCTCAATGGCTTTCCTTCCTCCTCTTTCCTGGATTTTACATCAATCACCCTTTTCTTTTTTTTTTTAACTTTATTTAATCCAGTAAGTGTGTGTCCCTAAGCAAAGGCACTTGGCCTGATTTATCCTTCATGGAAATGAGATGGTATGGTACAGGGTGAACAATAAGCTTCCCTACTGAGCAGTAGATTATGAAGGTTTGAGCATTTCAATGTGTGTTGGGTTCCTTTCTGTGCTGTGTGACATGCATGACCATCGCGTGACCATAATACCCTCCATCTGGGTCGCATCTAGAGTGCTTTGGTTGTGAACCAGGCCATAGGCAAGTCTTGGCCGGGTCTCAGGTGCACGGGTAACATCCTAGGGTATGTCCCAAGGGTGGGCTGTCTTGGTCATGTGTTGACTGTCCCAGTCGCTCTCAAGTTAGCTTCCAGACTGACACCTGCCTTGCTCCACATTCTCACCGACACTTAATCTTGTTACACTTCTAAGTTTCTGGTGAGTATGAAGTGATACCTCATTGGAGGTTTTAATTTTTGTGGCTTTGGTCACTGAGACTGTGTGACTTTTTATATAGTTATGGGTTATTTGTGCTTTTTTATTCCTTTGCATGTTTTTATTGGCTTGCTGTTTTCTTTGTTTAATTAATTTATATATTTTGTACATTAATCATTCTTCTATAATTATACTGCAAATGTCTTCTCCCACTGTGTGGCATTTGTTTTTTACTCTCTTAAGTCATTTTCCAATGAGCAAACATTTTTCTTTTCTTTTTTTTTTTTTTTTTTTTTTTTTTTTTTTTTTTTTTTTTTTTTTTTTTTTTTTTTTTTTTTTTTTTTTTTTTTTTTTTTTTTTTTTTTTTTTTTTTTTTTTTTTTTTTTTTTTTTTTTTTTTTTTTTTTTTGTGGCACCGGGGATTGAACTCACAGCCTTGTGCCTGCCAGGGCAGGTGCTTAAGCCACTGAGCCAAACTCCCAGCGCTGGTTTTTTGAGGCAGGGTTGCACTATGTAGCTCAGGTCGGCCTTGCGCCACGTTATAGCCCAAGCCGGCCTCGAACTCACAACGCTCCGCCTACCTCAGCCTCCCGAGTGCTGGGATTAAAGGCGTGCGCCACCACGCCCGGCTACATTTTTATTTTCAATGTAGTTTTAATTTATCATTATTTTCCTTCACAGTTAGTGCTTCTTGTTTCTTCTTAACAAAAATCTGTGCTTACCCTGAGGACATAAATACATTTTCCTAATTGTCTTCTAATTTTGTCATGCTTTTGCCTGTTAGGATGAAGTCATATAGAATGGATTTTTTTAATGTGCAAGGGAGCAATTCAATTCAATCCTTTTTTTCTTTTTACTGAGGATTAAACCCAGGGCTTATACACTGAGCTGCATCCTTTATTCACTTTTATTTTTTTTTTCTTTAGGGTTGAACCCAGTGCCTTTGCACAGAGCTATATGCCTAACCCTTTTTTATTTTATTACATATATACATTTTTTTTGAGACAGGGTCTTATTAAATTACTAAACTGCTCAGGCTGTGCTTGAACTTGTAATCTTCCTGCCTCAGCCTTTAAGAGTGCTGTGATTAGAGGCATGGGGGAGGAAGGCCTGAGGATCAGATCCAGAGTCTTTGCGCTAAGCTACACCCCAGCCCTTTAAATTAAAAAAAAGGGGGGTGTTAAATTCTGAGGCAGAATCTCACTAAGTTGATAAATTGCTCAGGCTGGGCTCAAGCTTTGATTCTCCTGCCTCAGCCTCCCAGAGTGCTGGGGTTACAGATATGTACCACCTCACTTAGCTTTCAGTCCTTTTTAAAATTTTTTTCTATTAAATGGCCTTTTGCTTTAATAGCAATTATTGAACTATCCATCTTTTTTTCCTCACTGATCTACAGTAGTTGCTAAGTCATAAATAAACATTGCATATTGCCATTGAACTGTTCCCAGTTTTTCTGGGTTTTATTCTTTTTGTTTGTTTGCTTGTTTTTTTGTTTTTTGTTTTTTGGTTTTTTTGGCATTGGTCTGTCTAACCTTGTGCCAACACCAACTTTATTCCAATAGCTTTGTAATGAGTTTTGATATAGCAAAATAGTGTTCTTCCTCAAGGGTCTTTAGACTGTTCGGTACTCTTTGCTTTTCTTCTTCTTTTAGGAAGAGTTTATCAATTTCTAGGCAGGAAAGGCAGGTCTTCGGGATCTTGATTCAAAAGAAATTGATCTGCTTAGAAACGACTGATATCCAGTATTTCCATCTTTTCCTTTATCTGGTCCCTTCTTATTGTCAATCTACACACAAAGAGCGTGCTCATTAGGGAGGATTTCTCCCTGTTACTCTGTCCTTTTGCTTCTACAACAAATGATATCTTTTTCAAAATTATATTTTCTAACTACTTTTGCTGATGTATAAGCAGTTGGGGGACTGGGGATTTAGCTTCATGGCACAAGTACCTTCCTGGCAAGCACAAGGTCATGAGTTCAATCCCTGGTACCACCCCCCCCTCCAAAAAAAAGAAATAGGACCAGAAAAAGCACTGTAAGAAAGCAGTTGGCATTTTGTGCATTGATTTTGTACTCGGCAACCTAGTCCAACTCTCATATTGGTTTTCACAATTTTTCTATAGATTCTGTGAGTTTTATATGTATGCAATGATAGCATCAGTAAATAATGTGTTTACTTCCTCCTTCCTAATCTTCAAGTTTTCTTTTTCTTCTCTCCGCTGGGCAGGAGCTTCAAGAAAATATTGAAGAGAAAGACTAACAATGGACTGTTTTGATCCTGATTGTGAAAGAAATATTTTAGACCTTTAAACATTAGGAACGCATTTTTCTCAGGAAAGATGTTCCTTACCATTCTTGGTTTGCTAAGTATTTTTATCCTGGATGGATGTTGGATTTTACAAGTGCATTTTCCACATCTTTGCAGACTCCCCTTATGCTTTCTGCCCTTTGCTCTCTGTTAATGTGGCAAATACACTCATCGCCTTTTCAATGTTCAACCAACCTTAGTGTAAACCAACTTGGTCAGGATGAACTTGCTCATACTTTGCACCCATGTAGCGTGGGACTGACTGGCAGCTTTTCTGTTGTACTGTTCTTTCTAGTTTCGCCATCAAGATCATGCTAACCTCAATAAACTAGAGAGAAACAGTTCCAGTTTCTTTTCTCCAGAAAAGAAGATTGTAGGAGATTAGAATGACCTGTTTCTTAAATGCTTGTAGGAATGGCAGCTCCCCCTCTTTTCATTTCTTTCTTTGTGAACAGCTCCCACAGTAAGCATGGGTTCCCCACAGGTCCAAGTTCATCCAACTGCTGCTACAGGCAGAAAGGGGCTCACTGTCTCCTGAATTAACAGCACATTCCTGGAGAAACAGGGCGTGGAGGGGAGAGAGAGGAAGAGGAGAGGAGAGGAGAGGAGAGGAGAGGAGAGGAGAGGAGAGGAGAGGAGAAAAAGGAAGGAATGAAAAGAGAAAGAAAAGCAATGTCTACATTTATAAAGGGAGAACCTTCTACAACTACAAATAGAAACTGCCAAATAACCTCCTCCTATAGTTAGACATAAATAGACAGCCAGGCTTCATGATCATTGTTTGAAAATTTTAAGCAGGAGATGAATGGCTTTCCCCTGGAGAGATCCCTCTAAGCTAGTGTACAGGGTAGCAATGGACTTTGGGAGATGGTGTTTTCTCACATACTCAGATCCTATTCAGATTTCACATTTGCACTATCTAAGAGGCCTAGTCAAGTGGAGGTGTCATTCATCTAATTCTGTAGGATTGTCTCCACCAACTTGGTACATTTGAGACAGACACAAATCGTATTGCTGTATCTTCCACATTCATCATCCAACATTTTAAATAGGAAAAATACTGTCTTTTAAAGAATTGACAGTATAGTTGTGACTCTGGTTTTCTACTAATATAAGTCAGTAATAAGTTTGCAAATATACAACTCCTTGAATTACACAGAAAGTTATCTGAGATGACTCCTGAGAGTCCATGACTCTAAAATTATGCACATTTTATGAGGAATTGTTGTAACTTACAGAAATTGCTACCATAAAGGATTTAGTTTAATGCTTTGTTCTTCCTCTCTTCCAGGCACCACTGGATTATAGTCAGGAGACTTCCAAACATATGGGTGATCAGCCTGTCAGCAGAGTTTCACTGCCTCCTACGACCGTTCTGTACATGCACAAGGACTGGCCAACTTGTGGGCAAGGTGGGCATGAAGTGTGATTTCCACTGACTCCGGCAGGAGTTAGGAGATGACTACATATGCTATAGAAGGTACAGGGTGGAGCTTTATCGCCTAGGAAACTCCAAAATTACTTTATTCTTTTTTTATTTTTTATTTATTTTTTATTTATTATTATTATTATTATTTCGTATCAGGGATCGAACTCACAACCTCATGCCTGCCAGGCAATTCTTTTTTTTTTTTTTTTAATTTCAAAAGTACAATTATTAAAACTCACAAAACCATTTTGTTTCTTATACTTTCGGGGTTTTGTTTTGTTTTGTTTTTTGAAACAGGGTCTCACTTCATAGTTCAGGCTGGCCTTGAACTCAGAGTCCAGGCTGGTCTCAAACTCAGGGTGATCCTCCTGCCTCAGTCCCACGAGTGGTGAGATTACAGGCATGTACCACCACACCTGGCTTGCACTATTTTAACTGCGAGCATTTCACTTTGTACTCCCAACAGAATTTATTTTTCTTTTACACTTTCAGTTTGGATGGAAGTCAACCCTTCAACAATTTTATTTTTAAGTCACTAGCCATGTACACATACATGAAAACGTGTAGGAGAGCAGGAAGCTCCACCATTGTTCATGAATTGTGCATTCAACACTGAGCTGAAAACATCCTTAAGCGAATTCAGCTGAATACAGCAATAAAACAGCAGTGAAAGTTGTTCTTAATCTTCCTTTGCCTGAGTAAGTAAACTTAAATGCATCCAATTTGTAAGCAATATTTTGAAACAAATGATACCATGGTACAGGCTGCAATTTGTAGTAAAATAATATGCTCTTATTCAGGTCTTCATCATTAAGCCTACATTTCTCTAAACACAACATCATTTACATACATCTGATTGTTTTAAAAAGATAAAACTGGCCTGAAGAATTAGTAAGACTATATAAACATTAAGAATTAAAGGTATCTTTATAATTCTGTGGCCTAGGCAATATTGCCTCATCTTACCTAATTATTTATTTTTTATTATTTTTTTTATTTTTTGGTACCAGGGATTGAACTCACAACCTTGTGACTGCCAGACAGGTGCTTAAGTCACTGAGCTAAATCCCCAGCCCTAATTTTTGAGACAGGGTCTCACTATGCAGTTCAGGCTGGCCTTGAACTCAATTTGTAGCCCAGGCTGGTCTCAAACTCACAACGATCCTCCTGCCTCCCAAGTGCTGGGTTTAAAGGCATGCGTCACCATGCCCGGCATTACCTGATTATTAAAAATGATTTTTATATTGTAGAATGGAGAAAACTTGAGTGTAAATATTTTTATCAAAAGATATCATAATCACTTACAGAGTAAGACATAATCACTTATGCCTTAAAAGGAAATGTAAAGTAAGGCTCTCTTTAAGAGAATATTTCACTCTCTCATCTTAGCTTTTTTCCTGCATCCAGACTAATCCAAGCCCCTTTGGCACAAGCAATAAGATTACTGAATAATGTGTGCTCTAAAATGTGTGCTTTATATTGTTCTCTTTTGCATAAAAAGAGGGCTTTAGTATAAAATCATTTGATCTCTGAGGACAGTATGATAGGACATTAAAGGCAAATGACCGAGAAAAAAGTCTAACAAAAATAGCTGCATAATGAGAAGTAGATTCTGGAGTCAGACCACTGGGTTCTGTTTCCACCTCTGCGCTGTCCATCCATGTGATGTCAAGCAAGCTAATTAATGTGCTGGGACTCGATTTGCTCATCTATAAAGCAGGAATAATAATGAACGCCTGCCTCACATGATTGTGATGAAGAATGAATGAGCCAATGAAACACATAAGGCTCTTTCCCCGGCAGAGCACACATTTTAGAGCACACATTATTGTAGTAATCCATACGTTCATCCACTCTCCAAACGTTTAACACACATCTGCTCCGTGCTAGACACTCAGTACCGTGGCTCTGTCAGTGGACAGAACAGGTCAGTATAATCCCTGAGATCAGGTAGCTCACATTCAAGGAGGAAACCTGGATACATTTTCAAGGTAGAATCTCAGTAAAAGCCAGTTATTACCATTATTAATAAGACAAAGACAAGGGAATACATTGTGTAGTGATGGTGCAGGGTGGTTTGTATCAACTGAGTTCATGAAAATAGCAAAGCACATGAACTGAGTGGAGGAAACGCTCAGCTCCCCGTTCCCACAGCGAGCTGTGTGTGGAGCCCATGGGGATGCCTGCTCTCACTCGGGCAAGCCCAGCACCCAGACCCTGTGGAGTCCCAAGTCTCCCATCATCCAGGCTTTTCCAAACACCCCGCCTCTGTGATCCCGGGCCCCCCGCCCTGGCTTCTTCCCAGGCTGCCCTGCTGAGCTGCGGCAGAAGATTCAGCCACTTGACTGCATTTTTTGTGTTTGGTTGTTTTTCTGCTGCTCCCTGGATTTCTGTCAGGAATCCAGCCTTACAAATTGCTTGGCTGGGATCTGTATTTATCATCTTCCTTTGAAACTGTGATTCACAGTGTACACCCTTGAAACAGAATCTTTGCAAGACTGAAGAGCTTGTTTTAAAAACAAATTGCGGCCCAGGCTGTCTGCCCGGGGTTCCCACGCAGTGCGCTCAGATGGTCAGATATAACGAGGAGGAGGGTATCCTCAAAATCTCCATTTCTTTTCAAATTAGCCAAAATGTGTTTAGATGCTGATCAGATGTTGAGACTGCATCACACCTCCGGGGTACCCACGACAAATCCGACCAGCTGTGAAAACAAACTTCAAGTTGAGGACCTAATGAAGAGGAAAAGAACACGTTGACCAGCTTCAAGGTAGCTTTAAGATTTCAGTAAGATGTGTTCAAATAGGGCTTCAGATTTAACAAGCAAAGACCATGGACACAATAAGCCTGAATGATCGTTGGTTTGTGTATTTTTGTCTCTAGATTGAGCTCAGGGCTATCTCTTCCCACCCTACCCTCTCACTTCCGGGGTAGGACAGTAACAGCACTTGCCTCTGGGCATTAGTCTGGGTTTGAATAAGATAATGTGGGCTGTGGGTGCAGACTAGCACACGTGAGGTTCTGGGTTTCCTCTCCACTACTGGGGGAAAAAATGTATGTTAACATTTAGTGCCATGGGTGGGGCACAGTAAATGCTCACAGATGTTAGCCATTCTTGTTATTATTTATTGTGTAGCCTGGACCAGCTGCACTGGGTGAAAGGGAACTAGGATTGCAATAGCCCAGCACCAAGTCTACAGCCTGTTGAGCTGCTGAGCTATGGCCCCCAAACCCCCTCCCCAGCCCTCGTGACTCCCCACTGGTTCAAGGGAACCACCGGAAGTGTCACAGGCCTAAGAAGACATCCCTAGCTGAGCATGGTGGCACATGCCTATAATCTCAGCATTCTGGGAGGCTGAGGCAGGAGGATCACAAATTTGAGCCCAGCTTGGGTAATTTAGCAACTTTTTGAGACTGTCTCAAAATAAAAAATAAAATTGCTAGGACTGTAGCTCAGCATGAAGGTCCTAGGTTCAATCCTCAGTACTACAGAAAACAAGAAAGAGATAGCAGAAGAGGAAGAGGAGGAGGAAAAAGAAGAGGAAGAAAAGAAGAAAGGGAGAGGGGGAGGGGAAGAAGAGGAGGAAGAGGTCAATTTGGCTGCCATCCTTTCCCTGTATATGGCCCCTGAGGTCATTTCAGGTAACCCCTAAATGTCCAAACCCTCTGATAATGGCCACATGGAGCCCTTCTTGTCCAGTCTCAGCATAGCCATCCAGCTTGCTCCTCTGGCCTGCAGGTCCTCTGGGACCACCTGTAAGCTCTGCCTACCACAGCTGTACATGAAGCACCTGCTCTGCTCAGGCCTCCAGCATAAGCCCCAAGGGAAGGGTGTGGGCTGGACCCCGTGAGCTCACCTCTCCTTCTGTCTGGGCTCTTTCTTTGCTTCAAGTCATCCCTTTGATGGTTTAATTGTCCAGGATTCCTCATTCCTCATACAGGGGTCCTGGTAGACCTGCTCAACCTGTTCATCCAAATCCTGGGATGGTTCAAACTTTCTTTCTTTCTTTTGTTTGGTTTTTGTTTTTTGAGACAGTCTTGCTTTGTAGTGCTGGCTGGCTTTGAACTTGTGGTGATCCTCCTGCCTCAGCCTCCCGAGCCCTGGGATTACAGGCATGCACCACCACATCTGGCCTTCAGACTTTCAAACTGGGGTCACACCTTGGTACTGTGGGAAGACAGCAAGCATATATGGCAGCGGAGAGTCAGGTGGACGCAGGACCAGATTCAGCCCGCCTGCTTGTGTTCATGCCAAACTGAGCAGCTACTTTGCCTTTCTGTGCCTCACTTTCCCCTCTTTTAAGTTGAGACAATCATACCCTCACCAGGTTGAGAGAAGGACTGAGGGACATAATCCACATGGAGAGGTTACCACAGTGGATGGCACTCACCATTGCCGTTCCCAATTTTTCCTGGGTCCTCACCCAGATTTACACAACCTACTGGTCCAGTCCAACTAGACAGCCCTCCAGCAGCAGCTGCAGCAAAAGGGTCTGTGTTAGCTTTTCATCATTTGCATCCAAATACCTGAGAAAGTCAAGTTGGGGTAGGAAAGGAGGTTTTTTTTGTTTTTGTTTTTGTTTTTTGCTCAAGATTTCAGAGGGCTCAGTCCATGGTTGGATGGCTTCAAGGGCAGGTGGAGGAAAACTGTTTGTCTCACAGCAGCTGGAAGCAGAATAATGGGAAAGAATCAGAAGAAGAGACTGGAGACAAGACACAGTATCCAAGATCACCCCATAATCCACTCCCTTTAACTGGATCTCACCTCCTAAGTTTCCATCACCTCTCAATAATGCCAACAAGCGATGACCTCATCAATGTGTTAATCCACTCACCTTCTGAAAACTCCACCTCTGAACACATGAGCCTGTCGGGGGATACTTTATACCTAAACCAAAGCAACATTCCTCCTTTCCTGCTTTCACCCACCATTGTGAGGTCCCGCCACTTCTGGCTCAGAGACATCTCAGAGTCTGTCTATCCCTCCTCTCCATCATAACCAACATTGTTTTCCTTCAGACCATAACAAGGTCCTTAAAAGCACTGGGGCCGCATCCCAGGTGACCCAGGTTCTCCACACTGCAGGTATATAAAGACAGTCTACCTACTCACCTTTGCCTGCAAAAAACAGCACAAGCTCAACACCTTGCAAAGACATGAAAGGCCCTTTTAATCCCCAAACCTGTATCTCCAGGCTCTCCACCCAGGACTCCTGGCTCATGAGTATCTGCACTGTCTTAAGCCCTTTGGATCTTGCCAGCTCCTGCAGGCACCACCCTTCTGTCTCTCCAGACCCCTGCTCTACAGAGTTTGTATCATGGTCCCTTCAGGGGACAATTTCATAAGCACCTGGAGTTTGACCCTTTGTGGTCTCCTTAGAAATGAGTTATGAGTCCTCTCTGAGCCTGAGCTGCAGTGCTGTTGGTAATCAACCTTCCTCTAAGCCACTAGGGACCTAGCTTGATCCTGGCAGCAACCAGCAGGGAAAGGGAGAATACTGTGCTCCGGTTCTGCCAAACTTCTTACCCAGCTGTTTGTTGACTTTGGACGCTTTGCACATTATACCATCTTTCTAGAATGTTCTTCTCTTCTGCTTTCATCTTGCAAACTCCTATTCATCCTTCAAGTAATAACATCACCTGCTCAGTGAAGCTTTCCGGCTTCCTCAGGTCTGGCTGACCACTCAGATCACAGAATGTTTGACTGCCATGTATGTAGCTTCTCCCATAACTGACTTGAAATACCTCAAAATTGATTACGTCTTGCTCACCTTTTTACACCCAACTGCAAACAAAAGCTTCAGTGAATTCTTGATAACTATTTGATGAATGGATGCATGAATGAAAGCTAGGACTTTCATTTTTCTTTTCCTTGTAAGGCACTGTTCTAAGACCAAGTATTCTGAGAAACTAGATAACAGTTCTTTTCCAAAAGACAGATTGTTTTACAGAGATGCAAAACAATTTCCCAGACAAATCTAACACTTGCAAGCTGAACTTTCAGAAAATTTGCTTCATTTTATTTTTGGACTTTGGGATGGGGGCCAGATCCTTGAGCAACCTTAAAAGTTCATTATATAGCACAGAGCTAAACCTCTGGGCCAGCTCACTAGCTTCTAGATTTAGTGAAACAAATGGAGGCCTTCAAAACAAATCTCTTGGGAAATGCAGAATAATTTCTAGTAGCTGTGAGGTTCACCTCAGCAGGGTCAGAATGTACCAAGCAAGAGGTTTTGAAATTTACCAGAAATGACTCATATTAATGAGAATATTTAATGCTATGTGTATCTGGTGCTCACTGTGATACTCACACGGCCCTCAGTGCTTGATCCGCACCATCTCACTCATGGGTCATGATCGTGGCAGAGAACAGGCGCTGTACTCCCAGCCCCACTCACAGAGGAGGGAACAGTCACGGGGTTTGATGCAGGCAGATCTCTGCAGTGCTAGCAACCTTTAAAAATAATCCAAATAGGCCGAGAGTGTAGCTCAGAGGCACATGGACTGCCTGGCAAGCACAAGGCAACTGTGTTCAATTCCCGCTTCAAAAAAAAGAAGAAAAAAAAAAAATCCAAGCAGCAGGAGGACTCCATACTTAGTGACTGGGCAGTTTGTCCCAGCAGGGCTGACTCCACAGGCAAACACTGCGAGGATGGATGCCCAAGCCTGGGCACACTGTCCAGGGCCGAGGTGGCATCTCCTGTAACTGAGCAGTGCAGCCCCAGCTGCCCACAGGGCAGGGTGGGCGATCACAAGGCCCACTCAGCATTTCTGGACTCCTCTGAAGACCACTCTGGGAGGACCGCTTTGCAGGGGTCACTTTGATGGTCTGCCCCATGCCAGAGGGTCTGTTCTGGCAGAGCACCACGGCGCTTGCTATAATCCGCCTCCACAGCGCCTGCACATTCTCTCTTTATATTTAGTTTCCTCGGAAGAAAAAAACCTTTTCTACCTGCATCAGTCCATTTCTCGACTGATCTTTAACCAAAAAAAAGAAGGAGGATAGCAGGATGGAGGAATGAAGGAGGGAGGGAAGGAAGGAGAGAGAAAAAAGTGGGGAAGGGAAGGGAAGTGAGGGGAAGGGAAGGGAAAGGAAGGGGAGGGGAGGGGAGGGGAGGGGAGGGGAGGGAAGGGAAGGGAAGGGAAGGGAAGGGAGAAGAAGAGGTAGATTCTGCTGATTCCAGTTGGGTAGAATCAGTGTGGACCACAGAAGGCCTCCGAGGCCTCCACACCTGAAACAGGGGTGAAGATCCTGAAGGCTTCAGGAGCTGAAATAGTAACAGTATCACTAGCCTGGTCTTCTGGCTAATCTTCAGTGACTGATACGTATTGTCATCTAGTTTGAGGATTGCCCCAAATCCACTTCTTCCTCTAAGTAAAACCCGAATAAGATACAAGTGCATGAAAGAATCAGACTCCTGACCACATCTTTTACAACTTTCCCTTTTGGTCCTTCTTGACTTGCAGAGCTGGGGTGGAACCCTGGGCTTCAAGCCTGCGGGCCATGCGCTCCACCCACCCGATGCACTGGCTCCCGAGCTGCTGTGGCCTGGCCCCACCCCTCCAGCGGTGAGGCAAGCCCCGCCCTCTGCACTTACATTCCCGGGAGGCAGCGGCCTGCACGCTGAAATCCAAAGCCACACAATGTCAACACCGTGCTCCTGTGCAAATATTTGCGTCAGAGACAATGTCTTCAGTGCTTGTACAACCAATTTTCTTGCAGTCGGCGAGATGAATTGGAGAATTAATGCATGGATTAAAAGAACTTCTTGTAAGAACCCAAACAATCGCTGTGTAACCTTCATTGCCACACAGACTTAATGGCCTTTTCCCTCCGCCTCCCACTCCCAGTTTAATACAAAGTGCTCAAATCTTTAGCTCTGTTGGCAAGGAGAATTAAAGTGCTATTTGCCACCTGGTGTTGTCTTACTTAACACATTCCCTAATTGCCTCCCTTTGGAGCTGTGAGTTTAAACATAAGAAAGAAGAAAAAGGAGTAAGGAGAGAGGAAAACAGAAATGAAAAATGAGAAATGTATAACTTCCTAACACTTATTTTTAATAGGCGCTGGCCGGTTTGTTCCTCTGTCTCCATGTTCTATTCTTCATCTTATCCATCTCCTCTTGAAGTTCATCTTATTTTTTTCCTTTTTACCCTACAGAATTTAATCAAAGAAGAAACACGTTTTTTCCCTATGACAAAAGACATATCGGGGTCAAAACAGAGTGGTCTGAATGTTTGCAACAGAATCTGAGCCTAGATTTTTTGAGATCCTGCCCATTGGAACCCTGTTTTTTAAGTTTTCAGGGTTCCATTTCTCCTTTTATTTTATTAATTCAGCAAACATTTGTTGAGAATCTGTTCTTGTCTTTCACTGTGCTGTCTTCATTTTTTTCATTGCTTTCTGTCTT
Organism: Dasyprocta punctata; assembly: GCA_004363535.1. Classification (NCBI taxonomy): domain Eukaryota; kingdom Metazoa; phylum Chordata; class Mammalia; order Rodentia; family Dasyproctidae; genus Dasyprocta; species Dasyprocta punctata. The sequence continues at coordinate 11,570 of RJWM01028172.1, read as the reverse complement.
ACTTTCTTTTTAGCTCAACTATCAACTACCAGGAATGAATAAAATAATAAAATCCAACAGCTCTCTCAAAGGAACAGAAGCCCACTCTTTTCCACTGCAAGACACTCTTGCCCCTGCAGCTTTCTGAAATAAGAGAAGTAACAGCCAGAAGTTCTATCAGACTTTATCAGATAGCAAATACTTCATTTCTACTAAAATGAGTTATTTCACGGAGAACTGAGTCATCCTCAATCACCATTGAAAATGAGGTCTTCTGGAACAAAAGTATATTTCATTCATTATCATAGCTGAAGCCTTAAATTGGAAACAAGGGGGGAACAGCTGACGAATCAGTAATAATTGCAGATGTTAGGATCCCCTGGGGAATTTGTAATCTGAGAGAAAAGATAATAGAACCCAGAAATGAAAATAAACTACACTCCCTTTACTGCTGGATATCATTCCCTCCAGGGATGACGGGAGTGTGAACATCATGAGCCGTGTGGAGGCAAAGTACAGCTTGCAAAGAACGCACAGGCTGAGGCTCAGGGTGGGCAGGGAGCTCTGGGCACGTTTGAGCTCACCCTGCCGAGGAGAGGTGCAAGGTGCTTAGAGTTCAGATTCCTCTACTCAATTCAGGGGGAGCGGCCTGCATTCACTGGTGCCACGAGCAGAGAGATGAGTCTCTTTTCTGTCCTAATGTCCTCCCAGACATACCTGTCCCTGGACAGAGAAGATCCCTGAGCCCTGTGACAAACTAGAGAAGGTTTGAGTATTGAGAAACCAAGGGCTGTAAGCAAGCGAGGGAAAGGGAAATGTTAAAGGTAATTAACATCTGTATTCTAAGGAGCCATGGAGTGCAGGTTGGAACAGATGGGTTCTGAAACTGTAAAAAGAACCCAGGTGAGTCTGTGGGTGGAAGGATAGCTCACTGAAGTGACTGACAGAGACTATGGTCAACACTTTTATTCCCTTAGCATTTACTTTAATGGGGGAGGTTTGAGCATTAATACGAAGATGCCTTGTGCCATCATCTAAACGAATAGTATCTTTGAGAATGTAAATGTAAATGAGCGGTGTAGCCTGGCATATCTGTTCTGTCCATCTGGAAGTAAAGCTAATCTCTCAGGAACTATCAATAAAACAGTGACAGCTACCTGCCTAGAAGCCACAAGGAAAGACTCTAAGCAAGGTACTGCACTTTATGTGGATGGCACTTGCTAAAAGGTAGTGAGGAGGCATCGTTCCTTATATGCAAAAGCCAATGCCCTGCATGCCAGGGAAAAAATATGACAGGGGAGGACCTGTGAGCTGAGCGACAGCCACAGTGACAGAACACCTCGCGGAAGCACTTGCTTACAAAAGGCCAGCTCCTGGGTGGCCAAGGAGGCACTAATCTTGTGGGCAGGCTTAGTAACCAAAATGTGACATGACTTAGGCACACCTTGAGGTTAGAAGGGATCGGAGCAGAATACTGAAAGGGAAGTACTGATTCAAGTCTCGTCTCGTTTTCTTGTTGGATAAAAGTACTTTCAGGAGGCTTTAGTCTCTAGCAGGTAGTACAACATGAAAAGGAAATCTTTATGACAATTTGAGATGGTTCCTCAAGTGTGTTTAATCCTCACTTCAAAAGTTAAATACTTAAAGTTCAGTTTTTGAAATATAAGCACATTGTGGGGCTGGAAGCCAGCTCGGCAGGACAGCGATTGCCTAGCATGCCCGAGGCCCTGGGTTCAATCCCTGACACTGAAAGCAAAAAAAAAAAAAAAAAAGCATTTATTATTCTGTTCTAAATATGTTCCTTTATCATAGTCTTTAATCTCAGTCAATGGAATTAATAAAATAGTTAATGATAGGGCATGGCTTGAGGACTATGAAAACTAGAATTTTTGTCTACCAATTTCCCTAGGATTCTAGTACCGACATTAGCAATTAAGACTAGAAAAAATTTCCAAGTTATTTCTTGCCACCTGCCTGGATTCAATTCCTTTAACAACTTGCCGAACCATCTGACAACATACAGATACTATTTACATCTTTGGTTATGTTCCAGGCTATTAAATTTGATTTGTGATCAAATCAATGTGATTGTTTGTATTTGATTTAAAAAGTTTTTTTTCAACAGTAACTGGCAAGCGGCAGTGCTGTACCCTGTGCACACTATGGGCTGTTCACTTTTCTGTTCTTTCCCTTTAGTACACACTTACCAAAAGCGAAAACAACAGTAAAGGTATATGAATAACCTAAGTCAAGAGTGAAAAGGACAAAGGTTTGTTGAGTTTTTCCTCCATCTCAAACTTTTAAAAGTCATATAGGCATCATGGCAACATGCCTATCATTTTATATTTTCTGAGGAAAGGAAAAAGTAGGCTGAGTTTGGTTTGGATGAGGAAATGAGTGTTACTTAATGTGCGTTTTTAGAATTTCCTGCTTCTGTTCAAGGGAAGATACTGGGATAAAGCGTAAGGCATTATCAGAAAGCAGATGACATTCCATGATACACAGTCAGTTTCATTATTGTTATTACCCACGCTCATGGCAATGAGTGATTTTATCTCCCCATGTATACAATCTGTTGACCTCTTTATTTCTTTTTTTAAGAAGTGTTTAGAAGATAAAGACATGAAACACCACAACATATAATGCATGCTCTCCGGGGAAGTCTCGCACCCCTCTTGCTAAGAGCTATGAAAGGAAGCAGCAAATGGTGTTTCTTTGGATCAACCCCGAGGGTCTTCAGAGCTACTGAGGACATAGTGCCTGGTGGGAGGAAGGTGGGCAACCTAGGTGCTGGCATTAAACTCCTCAGTGGCAGAGGGCACAATGTAGGTTACCTCCTTAGGCCACTGACCTTTTTCTTGGGGGGACTGAACCCAAAGTCTTCATGCTGAGCTATGTCTCTAGTTCTTTTTATTTTTTATTTTGACACGGGATCTTGCTAAATTTCTATGTGGCCCAGCCTGGGCTCAAACTTGATTCTCCTGCCTTAGCCTCCCAGAGTAACTGGTAGTTACACTGCAAACCTGTCAATGACCCTTTTTAAATGATATTTTTGAACTTGACTGACCTGAAAAGTTGAACTTTTGTTTCACTTCAAGTCGAAACATAGGCAAATACAAAGTCAGTGAAGTCTGGGAGGTGGGGAGCTGGCAATGAAGCAGGACAATATGAAGCCAGCTCCCCTGTGGAACAGGTTCCCTGTTCAGGTCTTCGGGGTGCAGGGTGTGGAGGTAAGGAGGAGCTGGCTCTGGACCCCAGGAGAGCCTGAGGGGACTCGAGTAGGAGAAACTGACTTCAATGAGACACACTGGTGGGGTTTGGGATGAGACATGAAAGAAAAGGACCCAGAGGAAACACCTCCCAGGTCCTTCAGTATGAAAAGGAACTGTTCAGACCCAGCTGATGGCCGATGCAGTCACATTCCCAATGTCAGTAGGTGACGCTCGCTGTCCCTGTCACATCTGCAACTCCCAGCTCCAAGCCACCTGCATCTCCTGCCCACCTGAACGTTGCCTCGGCCCCTGACCGCACACTGGCATGCATCTTGCCTCCTGCAGACCAAGGGGCTCTAACAACATGCAGGAAGAACGCATGTCCCGTTGCTCTGCCCACTGAGCAGAACTCTGCTTCAGACTGTTACCCATACGCCTGCCAGGACCACCCAGCATAGCGACCTCTGGCTCTGGGGCTGCTCTCACCAGAACCTCAGCATAGCTGCCTCTCGTTGAGAGAGTCAGCCACAGTCTGCACTGTGACCCTAAGGCCCTGCAATTCCCTCCCAAGACTGCACCTCATACCACTCTCCCTGCTCATTCTGAGCCCCTTATTGTTCTCTTGCCCCAGGGCCTTTGCATGTGCTGTTCCCATTTTCCTGGAGTTTCCCTCTGCAAGATTCTAGAATGGTTCTGTAGCTCCCTCAGGCTCTCCTACCAGTCAGCATTGAAAATTCCTTATTCTCTTCCTCACAAAATTCCTTATTCTCTTCCCCTGCTTTATTTTCCTCTGTAGTTCTTATTTGTAAGCCCACTTGACTTGCTAGCTCCCCAAATCTGTGCTTGGCACATAACAGGAACTCTGCCAATATCTGTTGG
>RJWM01028172.1:0-5000 GCA_004363535.1 Dasyprocta punctata | reverse complement strand
AGGCCTGACAGGCTCCAGGGGGGCTTTTTCTGGGGTGAGCAGCAGCGTTTTGACCAGAGGCCACACCCAACGCACCTCAGTGCAGGCTGGAGAGGAATCTCTGCGGCGGTGGCAGGGAGGGTCAAGGGGGGCCGGCAGAGAACAGTTGCCCCACTCCCTCAGGCAGGGGCCCCCTCAGAAGCCCGGGTGCACCCCCTAGCAGGCAGCTTGGAGGTCTGTGAGTTCCCCAAATGCACTCTAGCAGTTGCCTTTTGCAGGCCGCCTTCAGACAAAGCTCAGATGGATCCTGGTTCCTCCAGCTGCCTGTGATCACCTCTGCCTCCCCCAACCCCATTTCCCCACCTGCATTTAGCACCTGTGTTGCCGTTCAGGCCTCACCCACTTCCCATCCACCTCAGAGGTCTCAGGATGTGTGAAGAAGTCTGGATCGCAGGTGTCGGAGGCCCCTGGGGGACCCACTGGCCAGAAAAGGAAGAGGCATCTGCACAGCCCCAGGGAATTGCTGGGGCTGGGAAAGAGCCCAGTGCATGGAGGTGCAGACTGGATGTGGGCTTGTCTTGGCCTACGTTACAGGACACACTTAGAAGCAAATAATTTTAGACCTTGAAAAAAATACAGAAAAGCCAAACATAAGACTTGGTAGTAGTTGGAATGATATGAAGACAGAATTAAATTCAGTGTAACTTTCTGGCCATTTACGTGTAGCCAAATGCTTGTGGACAGCCACAGCTAGAGGCCCAGGAAGAGACATCAAAGTGGGGCCTCTGCCATGACTGGAAATGGGGTCACCATGGTTTGGGTTTGCCTGGATGTGGGACTTCTAGAAAAACCAGGAAAGCCCCCATGCCGAGTCATCCTAGTTGGGAGGTCGGACCATAGACCTGCCCAAAACTTGGCACATAGTAAGTGCTCAATAAATACCTTGAATGAATGAATGAATCCAATTCTATGCTTTTTTACCCACTTTTACTTCATGAACAGAATTTCTTTTTGGTGGGCAAAGTTCATCTTAAGGATAATTTAGTTCAAAGCAGGATAACCTACCTGAACTAATCCAAGTTCAATTAGAGGTCATGGAAAAGTTTTATGAACTCTCAAAAAATCAAAATAGGAAGAGCAGGCAGGGCTTAGATGACAGAGCAGGGGAGTGGAAACCCTTTGAAAGTCTTCCCCCTTTCCCTTTCCCTCTCCCTCTCTTCTTCCCCTTCCCCTCCCACTTTCCCTCCCTTCCCTTCCCCTGTCACCTCCCTCCTCATCCTTCTTTCCCTCTTTCCTCATCCTGTGCGCATCCTTCTCCTGCAGGACTGGTAACATCCACACTCCAAAACATCTAGTCCTAGCCCTAATGGAGCAGGAGAATCAGTTTTGCTCATCACAGCAAAATAGCTCAAACTGTCACTTCTCAGCTCCTGGGACAAAGAAACTAAGAGGCACAGTTGATTTTGCATCTGTCAGCCTTTGTCACCTGCGCCTGGAGGGCAGGGCAGGGTAAGGCAGATGTGAGGTGACCCCGCTAGGACTGTGGGGCTTCATGACGCTCAGGACCAGTTGCTACCCGTGGGAAGTAAAGGGGTGGGCACACGGGGGCTTCCACTGCTCCAGCCTTGTTTCATTTCTTCAACCTTATGGCGGGTTCCTCTGTGTTTGCTATGTTGTTTTTTCTACAATTTCAAATGATTGAGGTCTTTTTAAAATCTTCCAAATAAGAAGGGGCACTCTTTAAATGGAAAGGAAAAAAAAAAAAACTCTTATGCAATTGCATGGATGTAGACATGTACACATCCACTAAGGATCAGCTTTTAATAGGATTAGTAACTAATTCTATGTCAGTCCTTTGGTTCTTGAACTCTCTTCCTAATTTATCGATAGGCACAGGAGTTGGTGACCCATTCATTCATTCGATAAGTAGCTATGGAACGCCCACTGTCTTCCGGGAAACCCTGAATCTGCAGGAAAAAAGAAGAGCAAACAAATAAGCAGTTAGAAAATACTGTGCTTCGTAGGTGGAATTCTTTCTAAAATCTGAAATGAGTTTCCATTTTATTTTTTATTTATTTATTTATTGTGGCACTGGGAATCAAACTCACAACCTTGCGCCTACCAGACAGGTGCTTAAGCCACTGAGCCACACTCCCAACCCTAGTATTTTGACACAGGGCTGCACTATGTAGCTCAGGCCAGCCTTGCACTCGTGTTGTAGCCCAAGCCAGCCTTGAACTCACAACGCTCCTCCTACCTCAGCCTCCGGAGTTCTGAGAGTAATAAGTTTCCATTTTAAAAGATTACTGTTGTTTATTTGTTTATTTTTGTTCTGTTGAGACCGCGTCTCGCTGTGGAGTACATGGTGAGCCTCTTGTCGGCCTCTCAAGTGCAGGGATTCAGGGGTGGGTGACCATGCCTAGCTAAAAGGATTTTAACAGTTTTTGGCCAGGAACATCTTCAACTATTTGGGAGCAACTTGTCCATTTATTTGCTTATTTAGCGGCAGTGGGATGGGACCCAGGGCCTCATAGCTAGGAGCCGAGTGTTCTCCACTGAGCTGTGACCCTCAGTTCTCCCTCCGCTGGGTTCTGACACCGCCGGGCAGCCCTCTGAGTAACAGGGCGGAGAGTGGTGCCCATTCCTCTCCAGTGGGGCACGGGAGGGGTTTGTATCGTGGTTTAATCACGGCTTCTCTAGGCAATCGTGGTAGGATGGTGTCGCACCCAGAGTTGTGGATAGGGGGTGTGGGCCACAGAGCCGAGATGCGGGGATCCTGCCGCAGCAGTGGTGTGAGCTGGTGAGCCGGGTGCACAACTGGCGGGTGCAAGAACTGAGTGTCTGGGGCTTAGCGAGCGGGGCCGCCCTTCACCCCTCAACCTGTCAGAGAGGCCTCTCCAGAGACCATAGGACCTGATCACCGTGGTCCAAGGGTGGACAATGACCCATTACAATGCACAGCGCCAGCTTTAACAACAAACCACTGCCCGGCCTGATCAGAAGCTCCACCTTAGCCTCATTGAAATCTTTGGGATCAGTCCTGGCTCCTTCAAGGCCAAGTGAATGTTTGTGCAATTTGCTGGAAGGAGCTAACTCGAGACAGACAGGGAGCTTCCTGGAGCGCTGGCCGGTGGAACGAGGCAGCCAGTTCTGACTTGAAGGAGAAAGCACTTGGAGTGATGTTCACCCAAGCCGGCAGAGCAGGCCATACCAGTTACGCCCAGGAATAAGAAGGTGATTTCCAACTGTGATAAGTGCTACTGCCAGAAAGCCCAGGTTAAAATGAGAGAATGTTGGGGGATCCATGAAGATTTAGAAAATGTGGGTTCATGGACAGCTGTCTAAATATCTCATACTTGATGGCACATGTCTGTAATCCCAGCACTCTGAGAGGCCAAGGCAGGAGGATTCCAAATTCTAGCCCAGTCTGAGAAATTCAGCATTTTAGCAAGATTCTGTCCCAAAACAAAAACACAAATGAACTGGGAATGTAGCTCAGTGCAAAGGCCTTGGTTCAATCCCTCCTACCAGGAAAGGAAAAAAAGAAGGAAATAGCTTGAGCAGAATTTGGTGCTTAACAGAACCTGAAGAACCAGTTTTACAGGGGCTGTGAAAGAAACCACATGTGCAGAAGTCCAAAGGCAGGAAGTTATTAATTTATTTATTATTTATTGTGGCAGAAAGTCACTTAAAATACTCTAAATAGAGCTGGGTGTGGTGACAGATACCCACTGCCCTGGGAGGCTGAGGCTGGAGGATCATTTGAGCCCTGAATTTGTTACCAGTCTGGGCAACATAATGAGACATTTGACCAAACTGAGGTCCAGATGTTTCTGGAATAGTAAATGAGGAAGATGTCATAGGTACTTCTTTCTCATTGCTGAGACAAAACACCTGACACCCAAAGTTAAAGGGAAGAAAGGTTTATTTAGTTTGCATTCTCTAAAATTGAAGAATGAATATTAGGAACAATGGGGGTTAAGAGCAGAATATATTTATCGAGAGAAAGAAAGCTTCTGTCTAAGAGAGACAGAAGGGGTCCCATGTGGGTTGCCAAAGATTCTGCCTTTTCTAGAGACTTTTATACAGCAAAACCACAAAATGAGGCAGGTCTAAGGTGGGGAAAACATGGCAACTCACAAGGCAGGTAGGCATGAGGTGGGACAGAACTATGGTCAACCATAAGATTAATTGCTTAGGTCACATTGATTAAATCAGGGACAAATGGGGAAGCGAGTCACGTAGCAAGCGCACATGCATAAAGGGCAGTGACTCTTCCTGTAGGGGGTTGGGATGGTGACTCCTGGCTTCCTTAGGGTGATAGAGACCTATTCAGAGTATCAATTCCTGATGCTTATCCTTAGGAAGTATGTAGGTGCACTTGATTTATCTTTTGTCTAGAGGTCTGGCCCACAGCAGAGGTGTCTGTTTCCCCCATAGTTGCAAGGTATCTGGTCTTCTGCATTGGCTCCTTCAAGGGCCTAGCCCTGTCTAACTGCCTATAATGTTTCTATCTAACTCAGCTGCCTGTAACAAAGGCAGGATGGCTCATGGCAGAAGGGCAACAGTTCATGGTGTGGCAAAGACAGTAAAAGCTAGCCAGGGAGCCACAAGCAACCTTAGCAGCTCCTTCCCACCCCTTTTATGTTCTAGTCTGGTTACAGGGCTTAGGGTGGTATCAAACCAGTGAACTGATTTAGTATTCACCCACCCTTAATCCCAGCATCACATACTCTAGATCCAGCCAGCCCTGAAAGGCCCCACCTATGACCGTGTGAGGCTATGGGGGAACATCGAGACACAGGCTGTGACAGAGGACAATGGATCTGATGGGCAGAGAAGCCAGGAGGACTGGATCAGGGAGGACCCAGTGAATAGCACCAAGGGGCTGGGTGCGGTTTTCCCCGAAAGACTGAAGGTCTCACCACAGAGAACTGGCCTGGTAAAATCCACCCTTCGAGGTGGGTTAGAAAGACAAATTGTTGCCCAGATTCTTGTGAAGCAAATGGACTGGAACCAGA
>RJWM01028171.1:0-25949 GCA_004363535.1 Dasyprocta punctata | reverse complement strand
CAGGTATTTTTTTAATAGTAGTGATCCTATAATTATGGGCATATCACTTTCATCTTTTTAATCTACTCACAGGCAAATGAAAATTCCCAATGCCTATTTCAGCCAGCTTTGCAGTCTGGCTTATTACCCATGTCAGTGCAGCCTCACCTGGGAGCGGTGATCAAGTGAAGTCAGTGTCAGGCCAGGGAGCGACGGACGCGTCCTCCGTGGTGCTGTTTACAGCTGCGCTGGCGTAGCTCCGTGTCCTGATCGCGTGAGCCATTTCTTAGTAAAGGAAACAGAAGGCAACAAGCACCTTTTTGAAGACTAAATGAGTTTTTATTTTCTTCAGTCCAGGGGAATCAAATCTACAACCTCTCAGGTACTAAGGAAGTGCTGTACCAATCAGCTACGTCCCCAGCCTTACCACAGTAAACTGATGTTTTCATTAGTTTTCCAGAAAAGATTGAGAAGTGCTTCCAAAGGTGTCAAAAGAAATTAATGCTAATATGACTAAGTTTAAACCACAAATGTATGCCAAGAAAGAGTAGGGGTGTGTGTGTGTGTGTGTGTGTGTGTAATAGCGGATTGACTTGTTTATTAAGGGGAAAGCTTGAAAGGAAATGGTTGCATGATGTTATAATTACTGTTTTGTAAAGGTTTATCCCAGTTCGATGTGATCGTGTATAATGACACAATAAAATTCATTAAAACTTGACTGTGAACCTAATTTATGATGACCATATGTGAAAAGGTGCCTCCTGTTATGAAAGGTCAAGTGCATAAGAACCCCATCTTTGAATGGAGACTGCACATCACAGCATTAGTGGCTTGGATGGGTAGGAGTGGAGTAGTCAGGCTTGAGAAAAATTGCCAGGATTTGAGGAAACTGAGTGTGCGTAATCATGTTTGTGTAGGCCTTTTAAATTCAAAACAGGGCTCTGGTGATTTCCCTTTAGGCTGCCTATCATGGGAAGTAAGTGCAGTTTTAATAGTACCATTTTTTCCTTTTTTAATTAGAGACAGAGTTAGTCGGCCTCCAGTGGGTTAAATGTAAGAGAGCTGTGTGCCCATTCAGGAGCTCCATTCCTGTGTCCCCAGTTGTTCTCTGCGTTAAATCCTGGGTGTGAAGACCAAATACCAGTCTGGAGCATCATGGTGCTTCTGGGACCTTAGAGATGCGCTGAATAATATTGATGTTTTAAGACATATGAGGAAAGAGTTACTGAATAGAGCTGGCATTCACTAGTAATCTGTGTATACAAGGATTTTAAAGGAAGACAGCTTCTCCAACTGAATAAATTTTTGAAAAAGTGATCGTTTTCTTATTAAACCTAGCTTCAATAGTCATAAACTGAATGTCATAATTACTATAGAATATTTTCAGTTGGAATAAACCTAAAGAAAGAAAATAATCACTTCCTTTGCATTGAAAAATGAACCTTAAAAGTTTTTTAAAATATAATTTATAATTCTGCAACTGGAATGCAGATGATCATAGACACTAAGAAGTGCTTTGCTATAGCACATTATATATTGATTCAGCCTCTAAATTATTTTCTGGGCCTTATTAAATCTTATTGGGCCAGTTAAAAGAAGATTGGGCAGTGGACAAGGTTTAAAATTTAATATAAGCCCAGTTGGTAGCACACGCCTGTAATCCCAGCACCCAGGGGGCTGAGGCAAGAGAATCTCTGTGAGTTCGAGGACAGCCTGGGCTACACAGTGAGTCCAAGACCCACCTGAACTACATAGTGAGACCCTGTCTCAAAAAAAAAAAAATATATATATATAATCATTTTTAATGAGTAGAGCTAAATTCAAATCATAGTAATGAGACTGGTTGGGGAATCATCTTGGTATGCAGCCCAGTAACAGAGCCAATGATTTTCCAGTTGAAAGCGATCGCAGCTGGTGGGACAGCATGAGGTGGACCAGGGCGTTTGGTGTCAGTTTTAGTCAAGTTCAAGTAGAAAAGGAATTAGAGAACCGGTAGGCTTTTTGGTTCATTCCTGTGATAGTTGGCCAGTAAATTGCAGAACAACTGTAAAAGTCATATAAAAACAATCCCTGCACTCCTTAAACATTATATTTTCATCGGACACACAGAAACACCAACATATTCACCAGTTCTCTGGCAAACGCCCCAGTCATTTTCTTTAAATATGGATGACTTCACATCTTAATTCCACCACCATCTCTACCAGCGCATAGTTGGGGCTCTCAAAGTGGAAAGTCTTAAGGACGTGGACGACTTGCCTGGTGGAAGGTTTTTGATTTTTACCGATTTCCCTTCTTCCTTTTTATCATTAGTCTCTTCCACACCTCGGGTGACAGTTGTTTTTTGTTTTTTTTTTCCAGGATGGGGAAGGCAACTTGCCTATGTTGAGCATTTCCAACACTTCATTGAACAATAATTCTTTGTGCACTCATTTGTTTTTGTGTTTTGTTTTTTGTTTTTTTCCGGCACAGGGGATTGAACTTACAGTCTTGCACCTACCAGACAGGTGCTTAAGCTGCTGAGACAAACTCCCAGCCCTAGTTTTTTGAGGCAGGGTCACACTATGTAGCTTAGGCCGGCCTTGTGCTCATGTTATAGCCCAAGGCCGCCTCGAACTCACAACGCTTCTCCTACCTCAGCCTCCCGAGTGCTGGAATTAAAGGCGTGTGCCACCACGCCCAGCTTGTGCGATCATTTGTCAATTACAACAGCAAATACAAGTGGAACAGTACAAATGACTATTGGCCAGAGCATGTGTATGTGTGTGTGTGTGTGTGTGTGTGTGTGTGTTTATGGCCCTGAGCATGCTGTATTCTCAGTTGGGGAACTGGGCCTGGGAGGAGATGGAGAGTGACACTGGTCTGATGGTACTGCACGTGTGGAATTCAGGTGAGAGCACTGTGCTGCATTAGTTGAGATACGAGCATTCAGGAAACCTGGCTGCTCTTTGTGAAGGTCCCCAGCATTTTTCCTAGGAGCCACCTTCCCTGGGCTCCCTCCCCCAGGGGGTGGCTCACTGTGACTGAACCTTACTATTTGCCTTTGACCAACTGGAGCCCCTCTTGGCCTTGTATTCTGGCACCTGTCTTGGAGGCAGGCTATGAATACGGGCTGTTGGAAAAATCCCGCAGGCCTCTGCTGCCTCCTGGGTGGTGTGGCTGTGTGAGTCCCAGGGTCCCTGGGAGTGGGTCAGCGTGTGAGCAGAGCAGCTGGGGAAGGTCTGTCCGTGTATCCCTTGCATCCTCAGGACATGAGGGCCTGAGTAGGTGAACCTTTTAAAAACGTGGACGGCCACGGCAGTTCACTTGGAGGCTGTGAGGGACCTGCAGCTCCAGGGCCCCGGAAGGCCTCCACCTTTGGGCAGGTACCCTCCTGGGGAAGCCCTGGAGCAGGGGCAGGCTTCTGCACAGCTTAGGGGCTGTACCAGCCTGTCTGTTCTGCCCCCCGCTTTACCCTGGGCTGGAGAAGTATGGTTCAGAGCTGGGAGCGCAGACTGTTTGAAGCCACAGAGCCTTGAGAGTCTAAGAAAAGTTAGGAACTCTTTCCAGGTAATGGGGAGAGAAAATGCACCTCGGCCCACAGCATTTTTATCCAATTTCAGGAAGTCCAGAGACTCCAGGGAAGGGAGAATGCAGCTCCCTGGAACATTCTGTGCTTCTAGAATTCATGGGTTTTCTCTCTCCTCTCGTGGCTTTTTCTCTCTCCAGCCCGCCTCCTTGTCCTTCCAGCCTGTCTCTTTCTCTAGTTGTAGCCTTGTGTCAGGGTGCTGCTGGCTTGACTCCCACTGGCTCTCAGGACTTTAGATCTACATTTTCCTTAGCTTGTGCCAAAAAAAGAAAAAAAGTACCTGTGAACCTAGCTGGTTGGTGGTAAAGAGGAGACTTCAGCAGAGGTGTACCAAGGGGAACAGCGGTCGTCCGAGCACCAGTCCTGAGCCCCAGGCAGCAGCAGTGGGGGCGGTTAGAAACACAGAATCGCTGTCCCTCCAGAGTTGCTGCATCAGAAGTTCTTGGGTCGATCTTGCTCCCAAGGGATCTAAATGCAAGTTGAAGTTTGAGACTCACTCATTGAGCAAGAGTGCCAGGCTGCCTTTCCACAGCTGGAATGAATGGTTCCTAGCCCAGATGAAGTTCCTTTATAAACTCAGCTCTGCCCTTTCCAGCTAGACCATGGCCCCTGAGGCCCTTCAGAGACACACTACTCCAAGGCAGTGTGGCTGCAGTGGTAGGAGAGGCTTCTCCAAGGTAACTTTCAGGCCACGCCCCTGAAAGCAAACCTGGGGGACCAGTTTTCTGGCTCTTTCCTCTCCTACTAGACATAACAGATGAGTCTTTCCCTATCATCTTTCTGTGTCCCATTGTTATCTTTTTCTGTTTCTACTACCTTTTCCAGACCAGTGGCTTTTAAACTTTGGCATGGGCAACAACCACGTGGGGCAGGTATTAAACTACAGACTTTTACCCTACTGCGGTGCTTTGGATGGGGCATGTCTGGGCGGGACCCAGGAATCTGAATTCCTAACAAACACATAGACATTTTGGTCCCATGATCCTTGGGCCCTTATGCTGGTCCGTCTAATGAAATGCATGCATCCTGGTTTATTTCAACACTGGAGCTCTGTCATGCATTACTTACATAATAAAAGCAGGTCATAGTTTTTAAATCTACAGAAATGTTTTTTACATATAGAAATTAAAATGTTAGAGATATGCACTTTGTTATGGGCCCAACTTTGAGCACCTGCTGGGTATTGGTCATTATTTTCACTTTGGAGGTTAGGACACAAAGAAAAGAAAAAAAAAAAAAAAGACAGAGAACCCTAAGAAAGAACTTCTGCCTAGTAAATGTTTCCTAAAGAAGTGTAAATTTCTCCCACAATGCTCGAAGATGCAGAAGAAGAAGCTGGCCATCCAAGGGTGAATCCATGCCGAGTCAAATTCCTAATTTGTCAAACACTTTAGGTATGTGAAATGCTTTTTACTTAAAAATTAATACTTCAGCTTGCTGTCTTTAGCTTTCTCTGCTCTTTCCTTATCTGTTAAATTCCGTTGTGTGGTGAAGCAGATACATCCCGCTGGGGTTTCTTAATGCCCTGAGAGTATGGAAAGCAGGGTCAATCTGGAGAGAGAAATCACTCTGAGGAAAGCTTTGAAGATTGTTTTCTCATCTGCTTTTTATTTTTATATGCAAGCAAGGTCCTTTGTAGTTCATCTTATCTCTGTCTTTAGCCAGAAATACTTTGGCCCATAAAAATAGAAGAAAATCTTCAGCTAAGAGTGACACAAGTGCAGAGGTTAAATATTCAATTCTTTAAAGTGAAATCATTCTCTTAATTCTGAGTGTAATACTACCCTGCTTCTCTCTCTCTTCCTCTTTACTCTCCCCAACACTTGAAGGGTCACCAAGCTCGAAATTTTGTGGTCATTTTTCCAATGATGTCTGGCTCCTCCTCCTCTTACTCTTATTCTGTAGTTAACTGCAAGACTGGGGAGGCATTTTTAATAAGCCGCCTCATGAATTTATCCTGTTCACTGCATGGTTACTGTATCTATCCCATCTGTGTGCACTTGAACAGTAACTCTATGACTCTTAACCCTTTGGGGAGCTGGGAACTCCTTCAGTATTTGACGAACACCATCAACCCTCTTCTAGAACAAATGTGTGTGAATGCGTGTTCACACGTGCAAGCATGACACATCAAAGAGAATCATGGGCCCCGGTAATAAAATCTTCATCAGAGTCGTATGCCCACCTCTGGTGTCTCCCACACAGAAATCCCTTCCATATTTTTTAATCAAGGTTATCTTTCCAAAAAGGATTTAATTACACCACTCCTCTGTTTAAACACTTTCTGGACTTCCCGCTGCCTCTAAATTCTAGTCTATGTAAGCCAGTCTTTTGGTACGTCCTTATTCTGCTTTCAGTACCTGTTTTTCTTCCCTGCCTGCATGGACTTCTACTGCCTGATGCTTTTTCTTAATATATAACATGAGTTGGCAGAACTTCTCACCTGCTCTGGTTGCTCCTGTATCCAAGCATGCTTACCTCCTCCTCCTCCTTTCTTTTTTTTTTTTAATTAATAATAATAATGATGATCAGAGTAAAGCAAAACAGAGAGAACCATATTGGGCCTCAAAGACAAGACAGAAGAGAATCCCCCATACTTGCTACATTGCCCACTGTCACCTTCCAAAGAGATGCTCAGGTTGCTGACCAGAGGCCTGCAAAATCTATGAAACAATACTAGCAAATAGTTGCTTGATGTTCCTGGTTGCTATCAATTTAGCCAGACTTCCGAAACAGCAGGTTGCTGACCAAGGGGTGGGGGGGAGTGGTTTGTCCCTGATTCCAAGCCTGTGCGCTGGTGCCCCTCGGGCCCAGCAGGCTGGGCCCCACAAGGGGTCATTCTCGTTCTCCTCCAGGGTCCCAAGAGGTCAGGCCCCCGGAAGGCAGTTCAGTTGTGTCCTGGTGGTTGCCTGCACTGCTTGGGCCCAGCAGGCTGGGCCCCGCAAGGGCCTCTTCCTCCTCCTTTGTGTTGTCCGTGGAAAGCATCTTTATTTTTTCCAGGCTCCGATGAAATGGCTGTCATTCATGAGACTGTTTGTCTCTTGTCTCCTGCTTGTGTCTGCTGCCTGCACTCTTGCAGAACTGTCTACCTGGGAGAGAGGACCTATTAGGTTGAACCACATCAAATGATTGAGATGCAGCTACTTTTAAAATGTATTCTTTAAGTTGCATGCAGTAAATTCAGTTTTCTGACATCCAGTTCTGAGGGCTTTGCCTCATGTATTGCATCACCACCACATGCAAGCTACAGAGCAGTCCCATTGCCTCCCGGAATGTTCCGTCATGCTACATCCTGCGGTGCTGTTTTCACTACAGATTTCACTGTCATCGTGTACACGTCAGTGTAATGCTTAATTCAAAACTGCACAGTTCTGTGCTTGTTTCGACTGCCTATTTGCATACAAAGTTCATACATTGAAATCCTAAGCCCCGGTGTGATGGTATTAGGTGGTGGGGTATTTGAAAAGGGATTGGGTCATCTGAGAGTCCAGCCCTCAAGACTGGAATTACTACCCCTTTTAAGAGGAAGACAGGCCAAAACCTCTTTCTTTCCACCATGGAAGGATACAAGAAGCAGGTGATCGAACATCATACCACAGTGATATATGTGCACCCATGTTTATAGCAGCACAATTTGTAATAGCCAAATCTTGGAAACAATCCAAGTGCCCATCAATTGAGGAATGGATAAAAAAGATGTGTTATTTTTATACAATGGAGTACTACTCAGCTACAAAGAAAGATTGCTTCGAGGCTGTTTTAAGTAAATTGACATGCCTTGAGACCATACTCATAAGTAAAATAAATCAAACTCACATGTGTAAATACCATTGCCTCCCTAGTATAAGAAACTGAAAGAGCAAATATGATCCAAAACCTACAGTAAATATTGTGTAAGGATAAGAAACTGCTCAAAGGGGAAAGATAACTGGGATAGGGGAGAGGAGGAAAGAAGGAAGGGAAAAGGAAAAAGACATAAATTTGTGTGTGTGTGTATATATATATATGTATGTATGATAGCTAAGATAACTATACTACTAATTGTATTAGTTCTTGGAAAAGAACAGTTAATACTCATATGATTAGATCAATTTTGCATGTCTGTATCTAGTAATCTAAGCAACCCTTTTGAAGGTAATAATATATAATATTACAACCATTGTTAAATTCCTATCATCTTGTTTTGAAAACCTATACTGTTACTATTTTGGGTTTGTTGTTGTTGTTTGTCTCTTTTGCTTTTTGTTTTTCTTTTGTGTCTTTTTTTTTCCTCTTAAATAAATTTAAAAAAAAAAGAAGAAGCAGGCAATCATCAAAACCAGGAGGCAGTTCCTCACCAAACAATAGATTTGCTAGAGCCTTTCACCTGAACTTCACAGCCTCCAGATCTATGAGAAATAAATGTGTATTGTTTAAACCACCAGTCTATAGTATCTTGTTACAGAAGCCCCAACAAACTAAGACACATATCTGTCTACTCACTAGACTGCCATCTCCTCAAAAATCCAAACTATGCCTTATTTTTTTTTTTTTCTTTCCCTATGGCTCCTAGCATTGAGCCAGGTGGATTCTACATTCTCAAGACCTGATTCTTAGTTGAGGCATTGGATGAAGGCATGGTTAACAAACATAATTATGAGGTTTGCTTTAATGATGACACTGAACCTCCCTCATTTTCAATTTCTGGTTCTTCCTTCCTCAGATGAGTTTACTCATGGGTTTCCCCATGCGCTGTCCAGTCCTCGAGATAGTCATGATAGAAATGGAAACTCAGCTCCCTCAGTTTATGACGTTTGGGGTTCACTTGATGAAACTGAGCCAGTTGGGTGTGCTGTATGCCAGCTCTGAGCTCGAGGCCTTGGGACAGCCTCTCAGTAGCAGTAGGCACTGCTGACTTGGCGGTGTGCAAGTAGGTTCCATGGGAGACAGCACTGCAGGGAAATGTCATCTAACTTTCACCACAGTTTTCATTGCCTCTGCTCTCCTGAAGGTCATCAGGGCACAACTTACTGCCTCCCTTGTTCTGAAAGCAGCAGAGCTATCTAAAGTGCCAGCTCGTGACCAGTACCAGAGCCCATGAGCTCAGATGTCCTTGTTACCTGCAGGTATGTGCTGTCGTCACCCTGACTTTCAGGGCTCACAGCACATTAACTGCACCTCTGGTAATCTCTGACCCTCTTTTTGTTTACGCTGTTCCATGTAATTGATGATTTATAATCATATCTAACTTGGGACCTCCCTGTGTTTATAGTATATTATTAAGGGGAGAGGAGCTGACAGTTCTATCTTTAGCATTATCAGAAAAGAGGTTGATGCTAGTCATTATGCGTATCGGTAATTATACTAACCTATTTCTGAGTGCATCTTTTGTCACAAGCATCATTAGCGGAGTTATTAGAGCTATATCATAAATATAATCATTTTCAATTTTAGAAGTGTTACAGAGCCGGGTGTGGTGGCGCACACCTGTATTCCCAGCACTCAGGAGGCTGAGGCAGGAGGACTATTGTGAGTTCAAGACCAACCTGGGCTGCAAAGTGAGCTCAAGGCCAGCCAGAACTGCATAGTGAGACCCTGTCTCAAAAAGACCAAAAAAAAAAAAAAAAAAAGTGTTGTAGAATCGCTCACATTCATGTAATAAGCATGGTCTTGACCACTGGCTTTAGTTAAAATGCACCCCTTCATATAAAGTGTTTAAAATGTAAAAGTGTGCGTGATACCAGAGAACATTTTGCAAATGGGAAGGTTAAGGGAGTGGTGAAAGTGTTCAAAAACAGGGCTGTGTTGAGGACTTCCTAGTGGTAGGCCAAACACTGGCAGAGGCTCAGGTATTGTAGCAATGGATTTGAGTGGCGGGAACCTAGTAAGTCACTCTTTCCACTCAAGTGTTTAAAAATATAAACACACTTTGATGTTAAAGGAGAACGTGTACATAGATAATAAGACTGTGTTTATTTCTTCTCAGTTTCTATAGCATTTCTTAGCATAAAAGGCTTTGACTCTGCTGCCTGCTATTGTTTTGCAGGAAAATGGGTGTTAGATATCAATTTAGATTTGGGGAGGTGAGTGAAAGTTCAAATTGTTTTTCCAGATAAGGCGTTTTCAGCAGTGTTTTTTTCCTAGTACAATAAACAAGTATCACATTGCCATTTAGAGTGTTTTCTGATTTCAGTGCAGATATCCTAGCCCTTTGGGGTGCATACATCTAGATGACTCTGGAAACTGCTTTGACTGAGATTAGCAATAAAGACGTAAAGAATACTTAAAGAGCTAAGTTAACTTCCCGCCTCTGCCTCCCACAGTGTGACTGGTGTGTGGGTTCCCTGCAGAGCCCCTGGAGGAGCTTAGCCACCCATCCCTCAGGGATCTGGGTTCTGATCTGCAAACTCTAGTTCCCACCAAGCCCGGATGTGCTGTTTGGTGGATAGAAGCTCAGCCTCACTCCAAGCCCTGCAGAGGCCGATGTGAGAGCTGGTGTTACATGAAACCGTGGTCCCAACAGCGCAGGGCGGGTTCTTACTCCCAAGCCACTGAGCGCGGGGGACCCAGCCCCCAGCAAGGCACACTTTGCTCCTGACTCCTCAGCAGTTTGTCCATAAATTGATTAAAAAACGTCAAAATTTCTTCTTTCCTGATTAGCACATTGAAATATTTAACATATTTAAAGCTAACCCATCTTTAATTTTAAAGAGCTAATGCCAGTATCAAGCAGTCAGTTCTTTTCATGTGTGAATTCATTCTTCATGTTCTTGCTGCCAGATAGCTCAAATCAGGTCTTTGGTGCTTAAAGGGAAGCAAAATGACTCAGGAAGGGAAATTTGGGGAGAAAGAAGAAGGAGAAGCCCAGCTCAGTGTTTGTTTGGCTCGGACTGAGATGCCTCAGGGCAGGAGAAAGGACTATCTGGAGAATAAATGATGCTGACTAGGACAAATGTTGCATTTTCCCTGTGACCTTTGGTAGACTTCAACCCTAAGGAAATCACTAGACTTTTGTTTTAAAGAATCTGAAATTTGGACTGAATGCAGTGGTGATTGCGTATAATCCCAGCACTCAGGAGGCTGAGGCAGGAAGATTGCTGCAAATTTGAGGCCACCCTGGGATACAAAATGAATTCAAAGACAGCCTGAACTGGATAGCAGAAACCCTGTCTCAAAAAGACCAAAAAACAAAAAGAAAGAAAGAAAAAAAATCTGGAGTGAAATGACTAAGTCGACACTTTTCTCTGACAGAAATCCTTTTATATTCTTTTTTTAAAAATCCTTTTATATTCTGGGATAATATTTTGATAGGAAAATCTCAAGAGTGTTCTGTTCTGCATCCTCAGGCAGACCCTGGCCTCCAGCACTGCCCCCCGGGGTGCTCTGTGCCTTAGTCCTTGCTGCTGCCCAACTCAGGCCCTCCATGCATTTGCCAGCCACAACATTCCACTGTGCTGCTGTGTCCAGAGTTTACGTCAGGGCTTCATCATAACTGGTGACTGATGGCATCACTGGTTATGTGATTGAACTCCATCTCCAGGCTCGCTTTGCCCTGAAGGTCAAGCAGCTGCAAGTCCTAACCCTCTAATCATGTGGTTGGTCTTCCTGGTGACCAGGTCCCATCCTGATGTTACATAGCAGCTTGCCATCAATCACCTCATTGACGTAACAAAGATGCTATTACTGTTCAGGAAACAACGAGGATTTTATAAGTTTCACGCCAGGGACGTTGGACAGAGTCCAGACAAATGCTTTATTATACCAGCAATGCAGTCATAGAATAGGCCAAAGAGTACTACAAGATGTTAAGTATCTTCAACTTTTAGACTTCTCTTTGGAATTTATTTCTGTAGTGCTACTTAATGTGTCTCTTGGTTAGTCTGCCATACATATCATTGATTTCATCTTGTGTAAGATGAGGAGACATCTCTTTTACCATAGTCCAACTCCAGTGTGAATTCACCTGTCCTATTCCTTGGCTGCATTAGCTTTCTAAGAAAAGGCATATATCCTTTATAATGCTTTCAGCTGCAGATAATACCAAGTAAAGTAACATCAAGTAAACCTGGAGTTAGGATAGCTGCATTTGCACTGTAGGTTTCATGATATTTTCAAGAACTCGGGCTCTTTCTAGATGTCAGCTCTCTGAGACTTAGTGTAAGAATATGGCCCTGTGGGAAAGCTGCAAGGTGGCCACCATGTTGCATGTGTCTTGTGAAAAGACAGTGCTATTTATAAGTGAAATGAATGAACCCTTTTCTCTGCTGATCTTCTCTTCAAAAGCCAGCAGGTCATTTTCTCAAAACCACATAGCCGGCTTCCCTTCTCATCTCAGGCCACAGTGAAGGAAGTAGAATTATAGTAACTGGCTTCTGCTAATAAGGATTCACCCCTCGGAGCTAATGTCCCTCCTTCAAAACAATGGCCACTTAATATTTAAATACACTAGGCTGGCAGTCCCTAGAATGGGGCTGGCCACCATCAGCAGTGGCTGTATGGTATCAAGGGTACATTGATGTCTGGGAGCATCTTTATGCCAGCTGGTGGGGTATAGTCTTGTAGCTTGAAATTGGTTTCTCCTAATTTTGTGCCCAACATTATTATCTTCTAGTTTTTAGTGTTGGCACTAGATGCAGTGCCTTTCTAATCCCCTTTTGGTCTCTTCCTCTTTAGAAGCTTTTAGGACCTTCCCTGTTTCCCAGTTTTCTGATGTGTTATGAAGTAGGTCTTTGGGGCCAGGGATATAGCTCAGTAATGTAGCGCCCGCTGGCAAGCACGAGGTCCTGAGTTCAAATTCCAGTAGGAAAGAAAAAAAAAAAGCCATCCAGTAGCTTTCACCCCTAATGAAGTAGGTCTTTTTCATTCATTGTGATTAGCTCTTGGTGAGTAAGGCCTTTTCAGACTAGAAAACGTCCTTCAAAATTGAGAAATTATTCAGCGATATTTTCTCCCTTGCCTGTTGGTCCTTTTAGACTGATATAATATCATTCTCTTTTTATCTCATGTTTCCTCGGTCCTTGTCTTTTTTTTTCTGCTTGATGAGACAGTTTCTCAACTTGGTCTTCCAAATTTTTATTGGTTTTCTCTTTTTGTGCTCTCATATTTTCTAGTTTTCAAGAGTACTTTTGTTTGAGCTCTCTCGTTTTTTTTCCCTTAAGTACAGCAAATGGCAGAAGGAATAGAAGAATTGGTGGGCCGGGCGTGGTGGTGCACGTCTTTAATCCCAGCACTCGGGAGGCTGAGGTAGGTGGAGCATTGTGAGTTTGAGGTCGGCTTGGGCTACAACATGAGCGCAAAGCCAGCCTGAGCTACATAGTGCGACCCTGCCTCAAAAAAAAATAGGACTGGAAGTTTGACTCAGTAGCTTAAGCACCTGCTGGGCAGGTGTGAGGTTGTGAGCTCGATCCCTGGTACTCACAAAAAAAAAAAAAAAAAAAGAAGAAGAAGAAGAAGAATTGGTGGGCAAAAATTCTGGGGAACTTCATTATACAAGCAAGGGCACAAGAGGATGAGTGTCCACATCCCTGCAAGGATAGGCAAGTTGATTGATAAAGGAAGATGAGGTTAAGAGAACTCTGAGTAAGCTCGGGAGGAACAGAGGTCACAGAGGCCAGGAGCATGAACCTGCCCAATGAGTTAGAATAACAAGAGATTGTCGGACCCTTAGTTGAAGGGGTTTATTACTTCTTACGTGTATGTTCTGTAGCTTCTCAAACGCTTACATTTATTATTGTTTATAAATGAGATCAGCTCGGTGTTCCTATTACAAATATGCTGCATATTTACTTTAGAAAGTTTGGAGAGTACAAGGAACCACAAAAGGAGAACGTAAAAATTGTGCTTCATCCCTCCTTACGGAGATAATCTGTGTTAACATGTTAGTATTTTCTATGCTCTGTGTAGTGAGACACATTTGTACACTCTACTCTTCGTAAAAATGCAATTATAATCATACTTTAGGTTGCATTTTTGTACACGTCTTTTCCTAGTTAATGTCTTACATATCTGGAATATTCTTGCCATCAAATATTTTTCATGCTAATTTTTTCTTGGGATTTTAAAATTTAAATCAATAGACTTTTTTTAGAACGGTCAGGTTCACCAGCAACATTGAGCGGCAAATGCAGAGAGCGCTGTACATCTCTTAACCCCACGAAGGCGCGGCCCCCCACTGCCCGCCTCCTCCTCAGTGTGGTGTGTGTTTCACACCTGCTGAGCCTACACCGGTATTGTGTTGCACATGCTGTGGGTGTGGACAAATGTATCATGCCATGTAATCACCATCAGAATATCACACAGAGGACTTTCACATCCTTAAAAATTCTTTGCGTTCCACGTCCTACAAATCCCTAGCAACTGTCTCCATAGTTTTGCCTTTTTCATAATGTCATGCAGTGGGACTCATACAGGATATGACCTTTTCAGACTGGCTTCTACTCTTAGTTATTGGCCTTTTTTGTGAGTGTGATAACTCATTTCTTTTTATTGCCGAATATTTTACACTGTGGGGAATAAGTGTATGACAACTTATGTATGTACTCACCTATTGGAGGATGTTTTGATTGCTTCCAAGTTTTGATAATTATGAGTACAGTCGTCCTAAAGAGTCATGTGAAAGTTTTTGTGTGGCTGTATTTTCAACTCACTGGAGTGAATGCTAATGAATGTGATTGCGAGGTTGTATAGTAAGAGGCTTTTTTGTTTTGTAAGACACTGCCAGACAATCAAGATCATTTTTTACTTTTAATATCTGTATTGTAAGTTCGCACCAAACTTTACTTGACTTAAGTTCACTCTTTTTTTTTTTTTTAAATCTTTGTACATATTTCTTACCACTTTCTTAGAATACGTCTCTCATAGTGAAACCTGGTGTGTGAAAAGCGCTGGTCATTTAAATGAGTTAGTATTGCCTGATGGTGTTCCTCAAAAGTTATGCTACTAATTTATACTTTTTTTTTTTTTTTTTTTTTTTTTTTTTTTTTTTTTTTTTTTTTTTTTTTTTTTTTTTTTTTTTTTTTTTTTTTGGTCTTTTGAGTCAGGCTGTCACTCTGCAGTTCAGGCTGGCCTTGAACTCACTTTGTAGCCCAGGCAGGGCTCAAAATCATGATTCGCCTGCCTCAGCCTCACAAGCGCTGGGATTACAGGCATGCACCACCACGCTTGACTTCTAATTTATACTTTTGCCAACAGGCTTGAGGGTGATTGCTGCTTCCCATCCTCCTGGTTGCGCTGTGTGTTATGATGTTCATTTTCTAGGGCTGCTGTAACAGAGAGCCACAAACCTTACTTCCAGTTTCCGGAGGCCGGAAATCATGGTATCAGAGGGGTCAGGACCTTCTAAAGCCCTAGGGCCCAGAAGCCACCTTGGCTTCTGTGCCTCTTAGCTTGTGATGGCTTCCAGCAATTCTTTGCATTCCTTGGCCTGTGGCTGCATCACTCCAGACACTGCCTCTCTCTTCCTGTGGCCTTCATCCCTGTCTATCTCCGTGGGCCATCTCCTCTTACAAAGATCCCAGCCTTTGGGGTTAAGGCCTACTCATCTTAATACCAGCAGCTACCTTTATCCAAGACCCTCAGCGAGTACCTGAAACTCAGTGTTACTAAGCCCTCTATCCTGTGCAGTATAACCAGAATTTTGGCAGTCTGAGACGCAACGGCAAAATCAAGAATGTCTTTTTTCTTCTTTACAGTTCCTTGCCTAGAAGAAGATTGGTTCTTACTAGAGATCTTGCCAACCTCAGCATATGTTTTTTCTTTATTAAGTCAACAACTTCCACCTTTTTACTTAAAGGAAGCACTTCAGGACTACTCTGTGGCATAGCCCATTGCTAGCATTGTCACTTTTGCACTTTGGGGCCATTATTAAGTAAAATAAGGGTTACTTGACCACAAGCACTGTGATACCATCATTGTCAATCTGATAACCTACATACCTTTAGCACTATGTGACTATCAGGCAGGTAACCTACAGTGTTGATATACTGAGCAAAAGGGTGGTTTTCATTTCCCAGGTGGGATGGAGCGCAATAAGTTAAGATTTCAGGATACTACTCAGCATGGTATACAACCTAAAAACTTAGGAGTTATTTCTAGAATTTTCCAGTTGGTATGTTTTGGCCACTTTTACTGTTGGGGACTGAAACTGGAGAAAATGGGAACACATATGGAGAGGGTGACAACTATAATCACATGTGCAAAGACCCTATTTGCAAATAAAGTCACGTTCCAATGTTTCCGGTGGGCATGAATTTGGAGGGATACCATTCAACCTGCTACAGTTATCTTTAAAATGCTTTTCTAATCAGAGGAGGAAAAGCATCTGGTTTTTGTTTCAGTTTGCATTTCTCTCATTACTAGAAGTGTCGAAATCTTTGGATGTGGTCATTTGCACGTTTCTTGTTTTGTAAATTGTTTATATCCCTTACCTATTTTTATTTGATTGGTTTATTCTAGCACATGGAACAATCTGCAGTTTATTTTATTAATGAAAAGAGGGTGAGATTTGATTTCTTTTCCTTGTAGACCTCACAGGCCTCTGATGGGCCCGTGACTGTTGACTCCCCTGTAACCGCGTCCCCGTCTCATCTCCGCTGCCCGTGTGGCCCAAGCCTGCGTGGCTCTCATGGAGGTCATTGCAGCTGCTGGCAGCTGATGCCCCTGCCTCTGACTGGTCTCATCTCTGCCCAGCACCCGCAGCCTTTTCAGATGTAAATCAGATCTCGTCACTCTCTTGCTCAGAGTCCTTCAGTGGCTTCTGAGCACTGAGAACAAAACCCAGAGTCCTAATTGTGGCCTGTAGTCCTCTCCACCACCTCTCCTCCCGCTCTGCCCCGGGTCTCCCTGCAGCATCCAGACAGCTACTGATCAGGGCTTCAGGCGCTGAAGCCTGGGTGAGTTCCATTCTGGTGAAAGCAGCTGGAGTTATTTTTAGACCCTCACATCCAGTTCCAAGAGGTCAGAGAATTGATAACAGGGCTGCTCCAGGCACTTCTCCTTCCCAGCTCTGCGCTCATTCTGTTATGCGCATGATGTTTCTGTCTTCAGGTTTCCTGCTACAAATACATGCTTTTATTTGGGATTTTCAAAGTTAATTTGCCAGAAAGGAATCATCTCATTGCTTTGATCCTTAGATTACTGCTTTTCACACAAAGTTCTGCCTTCACTTCTGAAAAAGAAAGGTCAGATATCTTGAAAACTAAAGGAGATTTTCTGATTTTTTTTAAAAAAAGATTCTGAAACTTCTAAGATTGAATGTGGGGTGTGGAGTGTTTGCTAGCTTTTCAACAAGTTAAGAGTTTTAATTTTTATCCACTGTTTTACCAAGCAAAAAGAAAAGTTCTCTCTTTTTTTTTTTTTTTTTTTCAGCACCAGGGATTGAACTCACAAATTCATGCCTGTCAGACAGGTGCTTAAGCCACTGAGCCAAACTCCCAGCCCTAGTTTTTTGAGGCAGGGTCGCACTATGTAGCTCAGGCCGGCCTTACACTCGCGTTGTAGCCCAAGCCAACCTCGAACTCGCAACGCTCCTCCTACCTCTGCCTTCCCAGTGCTGGGATTAAAGGTGTGCTCCACTATGCCCGGCTCTAAGAAAGATTCTCTTAGATAAATATTTTAAGTACTTTTGGTCATGTAAGAAAACTAAATACCAAATTTGTGGCATACACAGTTGGTGCATTTGTAAAAACACTCATCTTGAGGTTCAACTAGAGCTTGATACTACAAGGACTATTTGGAAAGTTTCGCTTCTTCCAGGCTGGCCCTTCTCTGAGCCAGCAGCCTCTCATTAGAGGGAGAAAACCCCAAAGAGGCTGAGACAATGTATTTTGCTAATAGCATTGCTTAGTTCCCAGAAGCCAGGCTTGCCTGTGGTGACCCAGGTCACAACCTGGCCTGTTAAATACGGAAGAGACTTTTCTTAGATGTGGTTGACAATTTCTTGTTTTTCTCTATAGAAGTAAGTGGCATGTGATAGCTGAGATACTGACTTGCTCAATCCTTGGTTTCTAAATTCTCCAGTTCTTAGCTGTTTCCTTTGGGTCAAATGAATCCCTTCCATGGCAGGCAGGTTTATAAAGACGTGTGATTCATACACAAAAGGAATTCTGTCCTAACACAACTGCTTCATGGCAAAAAATACAATATTAATAACAAGTAGTTCCCTTATTCTCAATCATTCACTAAAGATGGTTTACAAGTGGGACTAGGATTCTAGACCTGTAAAACTGAACATTGTGGATTAATAGGAACTTGCCTTTTAAAACAAAGCCTGACCATTGATTATTAACCACATAACTGAGTTTACTGGTAGTTTTCTAATGATTTTTTCCTCTGTCTGTACTATAATTAGAACAAAGTAAAAAAACTAATGACATTGAGTGTAACCTACATTTTCTTAAGCAATCGAATATGTAACATTCAAATAAGCACCAAGAAGAGGGAGCATACACTGAAAATTTTAATTACATTTCATTCAATAGAAAGGATTTAAGAATTGTGTTTCTTAATTGCACAGAGGTGTGCCCCTCCAGCCCAGCTACTTGGGACGCTGAGGCAGGAGAATTCTTTGAGACTGAACTAGCTTAGGCAACATAGTGAGATCCTGTCTCTAAATAACAAAAGGAAGGAAGGAAGGAAAGAAGGAAGGAAGGAAGAAAGGAAGAAAGTGAGGGGTTGTGTTTCCTTATGGTTATTTCTCATTTTTTCCAGTTTTCTCACAAAGTAAAATTTTACAGGCCTCTGTGAGTCAAATTGAAGAACCAAATGTGACATTTCTCTCTAATTCATTTAATATCTGGATTTCCCCCCGTATCTTTCAACATGAAAATAGAGTTGTTTTCAGGGTTGATGATACAAACTACCATACAGGGTTAATACAAAAATTCATGGCTTCCTTTTTTATTTTAAACTTCACAGTCTTTTTGTTTCATCTTACCAAAAAATGAAACTAAATGTGAATTTATAGGATGGTACTACGTACATGCACTGCATGAGAAGGTCTCAATCATGATTGACCACAATGCAAGCCTGTCATCAGCTGACTCCAGGTAACCCTTGGCCACTGCCCTGGATCCTGGGGGAGGTCACCAGAGCCTTCTGTGGTGCTTGGAACCTATGGGAAGAGAAAGCCCAAGGTGTGTGGATTGGAACCCCCGCCTTGTGTATGCAGTCATATACGCATGCACTTGCACATACATACACACGCACATGCATGTTCCCTAAAGTCCCATACTTCTGCAGAATTTTGCTTTGGAGGTGTATGATGTGAAGTTGTGTCCTGACTAATGTTGACTGAACCAAATTATACTTGTGAAAACAGGAGCTCTCAAATCAAATAACAGCCAACGTCTGAGGAATGTTTGTAAGAAACCAAATCCACAGTGGGCTCCTCGCCACCTGCCTACTGTCGGACTTGAGGGGCACCGGGGAGACACAGACAGTGCTGCTGTCTTCGGTGATGAATGACCACCAACCAGCATCAGGCGAGCACCCCCTTAACCCGCTGCCCTTCTCTGCTGTGCCCTTCCCTGCAGGGTGTCCACCCGAGAAGGCTGCCAGCTGCCCTGCAGCCACCTCCTCTGGGCAGCCCTCCTGGTGCTGCCCGCTGGAGTCAGCACACCCATGCCTGCCGACTTCCAAATCTTCTGCACATGGTTGTGCCTGACACTGAACCCGGTGCTGCAGAGAAACATTTGTCTCTTACTACATTGTAAACTCTTAGAGAGTGGATTTCACCGCTTCCTCACGCTTGTGTTCCTGGACTAAGCAGAGTCACAGCCAGGCACAAAGTAGATTTTCCATAGGGTTTGATGATTTGCACCGAAACACACCTGGAGGCCCAGGAGTATAGGCTTGCCCGCTTCCATTACTCACCAGTCTTCGGAGTCAGAAACTGCCGTGCAGGTGACACAGCTGGAAACTTCCTCGGGCCAGAAGCCATGAAGTCATCCTCGCATCCTTGTTCTCTCGCTCTGCATGTCTCCCCTTGGCCACAGTCTTGGAACAACCCCAGTAAATGACTGCTTCTTACCACCCCCATGCACCACCCTCTGCTCTGTTTTCAGCCTCTACCTGGATTGCTGCAGTAGCTTTTTAGGAATTTCTGCTTTCACTCTTGGCCTCTTCCAGTCTGTTCCCAGAACACACTTTGGAGACCCTGCCGGATCCTATCAAAAGATGAGCTACCTTACGTCGTTCCTCTGCTCAGAGCTCTGCCAGCCTCCAAGCTCACTAAGAGTTAAAGCCAAGGTCTTCCTCGTGGCCCGAAAAGCCCCTTACTTTTCTTTTCTCATCCTCGCCTCCTTCCCTTTCCCCAGAACTCTGTCCCAGCCACCCTTGGGATCCTAACACACCAAGCACACTCCTGCCCCAGGACCTTTGCAGGCTGCTCCTTTTGTCTGGAAAGCTGTCTGGCTCCTGTCTCTGCTCTGGGCTTGTTTTAATTTCACCTTGCCCAGACCTTTGTTAAAATTGTGTTTACCATGCCCTCTGGATTTCCCCCTTCCCCATCTTTTTTTCTCACAGTATTTACGACCGTTTAATGTGTATGTAACATGGTATTTACATTTAACATTACATTTAACAGATTATTACTACATTTAACATTGTACTTTCCCTACCAGAGTAGGCACTCCATGAGAGCAGGGATTTTTGTGTATTTCCTGTGTACCCTGGATACCTTCAACAGTGCTTAGCACAGACTAGATAGTTGCTATTTCTTGAGTAAATGAAGTAGCTAATCCAGCTTCCTGTTATTGGATGGCTATTTGATAGGTGGGATACTCTTCTTAGCTGTACAGTTTTCTTTAGGGACAAGAACCTTGATATTAGGAGAAGGAAAGAAAATTGACTCTATTATGGTTATTGAACTCCCAGCAGAGTGACTGTAACCCTCAAGCACTCCAGTGATGATGTAGATCAGGAGTAAAACCATGTGGAAAGTTGGAGTTCAGAGGGCTCCCGAAAGTTGCCTGTGGCCACGTGTCTGGTGAGACAGCCCTGGGCTCCACATCAGGCCGCCTCTGGCCACCTGGGTCCTTCCGTGCTGCACCTGCTTCCTGTCCTCGGAGCTGGCCTCGCAACCCACAGGGCGAGGAGCTCCAAGAGCAGTTCCCAGAGATAAGAGTGAGGACGGGAAGGAAAGGAGTTAGAGAGGTAATGGAAGGGTCAGTAGTGACTTTTCTTAATCAAGAACAGAGATAGACTTTATTTTATTTATTTATTTTTTTCTTTTTTGGGGCACCTGGGATCAAACTCACAGCCTCACGCCTGCCAGGGCAGGCACTTAAGCCACTGAGCCAAACTCCCGGCCCTGGTTTTTTGAGGCAGGGTTGCACTATGTAGCTCAGGCCAGCCTTGCGCTCGCGTTGTAGCCGAACTCACAACGCTCCACCTACCTCAGCCTCCCAAGTGCTGGGATTAAAGGCGTGCGCCACCACGCCCGGCTCAGAGGTAGACTTTAAATTGCTTTAAGAAAGGAATCATTTAAGGAGAAGACATAAAATAGGATTCGGGACTTTGCTGTCATATTTAGTAGCTGTCATATATAATTAAAAAGAGAAGGGACAGTCATTTCCTGAGGCTCTCAGAGGTTTATTTATTTTCTTAATGGTTGTGAGGACTATGGCTTTATGGAGTTCCTTTTCATAAGTCATTTTCTGCATCATGAAATAGTGGCTTCATTTTTTCAGGGCTACAGACTGAGTATGCAAAATAATATACAGAGACCCAGTAAGATCATGGCTATAGACCAGTGATGGTGAATCTTTTAGAGACGAAACGTCCAAACTGCAACCCAAAATGCACCTAGTTACCGCAAAATGCTAGCACTGCCCCATGTGCACTGCTGGCGTGAGCCTGGGGTGACTTGGCTTGCATGCTGCCAGAGACTGCTCTGCGTGCCTGCTGCCGCACGTGTGCCATAGGTTTGCCGCCCCTGTTAGAGGCCCAGTAATTCACCATATTCCTGCATGTACACCGATCTTAAAACTGATTTCTTCTCTTCATACTTCCACCAATTGCTCTGGTTGAAACCTAATCAAAGTGAGTCAAAAATTCAATACATCTTCATGTCTGTGATCTGTAACCTACATATTTTAATATCTTTAATAAAAATATCTATTCATTGTTTTCAACAGGAATTTGAAATAGGAACAATGCTTCCAGTTTAAAATTATGTTTGCATTATGTAACAAACATGCTGTGTTTCTTTTATCTAGTAGGTTTTATCTGAAACATAACCATTAAGTGTAACTTGATTAAAATTAAAGAAACTGTTTTTTTTTTTTTTGCGGCACCGGGGATTGAACTCACAACCTCGAGCCTGCCAGGGCAGGCGCTTAAGGCACTGAGCCAAACTCCCGGCCCTGGTTTTTATGAGGCAGGGTCGCACTATGTAGCTCAGGCCAGTCTTGCGCTCGCGTTGTAGCCCAAGCTGGCCTCGAACTCACAACACTCCTCCTACCTCAGCCTCCCGAGTGCTGGGAGGTTCTATACAGATGTTTTCTGGTGCTATGATTTGAATGTTTGTATCTCCAGTGTTGAAATCCTGTCCTTCATTGTGATAGTTTCAGATAGTGGGGCCTTTGGAGAGGTGATTAGGGGGTGAAAGTAAATATTTTTTATTAGTTGGAAAGAGTACACTCTAAAATAGGTAAAAAAATTTTTTTTGGTTTAATAAATACAAAAACCAGTAGAGTAGTTGCTTATTATCAAGTATTAGGTACGTATGTAATTATATATGCTATGCTTTTGTACACCTGGCAGCACGGGTTTGTTTCACACCAACATTTCCACAACTATGTGGGGAAAGCATTGTACTTTATCACAACAGCTGTGAAGTCACTGGGCAACAGGGATTTTTCAGCTTCATTTTAATCTTATCGGATCATGGTTCTATATGCTATCGGTTGTTGACTTCAACGTTGTTAAGCAGTGTGTGAGAGTTCCTAATACTCTGGAGGCCTCTTTGTGACTGTTATGGGTAGAAGCTGGAAGAGTTTTGACCTGCATACAAGAAAAAGCTCAGTTTCCTGTGAATGCACCATCAAGGGCAATCATGAGGAGGACTTAGATGGAGAGGAGAAGAGCTGTAGAGAAAGCCTCAGTCTTTTTAGAGAATACCTATGTGGTCAGAATGTTCTCAGAAATGTGTACCATGTGGGCCAGTTTGATGGGGTCTTTGTTGGAAATGAACATGGAGGAACCAGGGAGTGTTGTCCGTCTGTCTAGATTTTGATGAAGGAAGCAGCCAGTATCCTTGGGCGAGGGACTCAGGTCAGGCTGCTGCAAGGCAGGCAATTGCCGAAGCCCTACGAAGGCTTCTGGGCTGCAGGCACCAGCTACAGCCTGCAGTGACTGCTGTGGGCTGTGCTGAGCAAAGCCCTCGGGTTCGGCTGCACAGCGTCCACCAACAGCGGCACCACAGAAACTCAGTAACTGCTTTTCATTGCACTGGGCATAAATTCAGTGAGCGTGGAAGTTATTTAAATGCCCTTCCCTGTCTCCAGCCTGTTCCAGCCTCACAGTTATTCCTGATGGCAGGAAGAATTAAGCAAAATAATCAAGTGACTCTATTTCCTTTCACTTTCAGTGAGCTTTCCCCCTTTATTTCTTGTTTGGCTTCAGATAACTTATAAAAATCATTCCCACCAACAGTGGAGAAGGGTTCCTTTACCCCCAACCCCTCCAGCATTTGTTATTGCTTGATTTCTCGATAATAGCCATTCTTTCTGGCCTGAGGTAGAATCTCAGTGTTGTTTTCATTTGTATCTCTTGAATGACCAGTGATGTTGAACATTTTTTCACATATTTATTTGCTGTTCGTATTTCTTCATCTGAGAAGTGTGTGTTCATCTCAGATGTCCATTTTTGGATCGGGTCTTTAAATCTGGGAGGACTGATTTTTTTGAGTTCTTTATATGTTCTCAATAGTAATCCTTTGTCGGAGGTACAGTTGGCAAACATTTTCTCCCACATCGTGGGTTTTCTCTTCACTCTGTTGGTGATTTCTCTTGCTATGCAAAAGCTTTTCAATAGAATGAGATCCCAGTTGTTGATTCTTTGTGATAGTTCCTGTGCAGCTGGGTTTTGTTCATAAAGTCTTTGCCTACACCAGTGTCTTCGAGAGTTTTACCTACTCTATCTTCTAGCAGATTTAATGTTTCTGTTTTAATATTAAGATCTTTGAACCATTCTGATTTTAGCTTGATACATTGTGAAAGATATGGGTCCAGTTTTAATCTTTGGCATGTGTGGAGCCAGTTTTTCCAGCACCATTTATTAAAGAAGCTATCTTTCTGCCAGTGAATGTAGTTAGCACTTTTGTCAAAGATAAAGTGGCTTAAACTGGGCGTGGTGGTGCACGCCTTTAATCCCAGCACTCAGGAGCATTGTGGGTTCGAGGCTGGCTTGGGCTACAACATGAGCGCAAGACCAGCCTGAGCTACTTAGTGCGACCCTACCTCAAAAAACTAGGGCTGGGAGTTTGGTTCAGTGGCTTAAGCGCCTGCCTGGCAGGCGTGAGGTTGTGAGTTCAATCCCTGGTACCACCAAAAAAATAAATAAATAAATAAAAGGATAAGGTGGCTTAGTGTGTCTGGAGTTGTTTCTGCATCTTCTAATTTGTTCCATTGATCTTCAGGTCTGTTTTTTGTCAGTACCACACTGTTTTTATCCCAGTGACTTTACAGTATTATTTCAAGTTAGGGATTGTGATGCCCCCTGTCTTGTCTTTGTTGCCCAGGATCGCCTTTGCTATTCTAGGTCTCTTCTGGTTCCAGATAAATTTTAGAATTATTTTCTCTAATTCTGTGAGATATGCTATTGGAATTTTGATTAGGATTGTACTGAATCTGTATAGAGTTTTGAAAGTATGGCCATCTTCACTATATTAGTTCTTTCTACCCAAGAGCATGGGATATCTCTCCATTTTCTGATATCCTCTTCAATCTTCTTTTTCAGAGTACTGTAGTTTTCAATGTAGAGGTCTTCGACATCCTTTGTTAGATTGATTCCTAAGTATTTCATTTTTCTAGATGCTATTGTAAAAGGTATTGTTTCCCTGATTTCTCACTCAGTGAGTTTGTTCTTTGTGTACAGGAAGGCTATTGATTTTTGAGTGTTGACTTTGTAACCAACTACATTATGAATTTTCTTATTAAATCTAGAAGTCTTTTGTTGGGGTTTTTGGGGTCTTCTAGGTAGAATAACATGTCATCTGCAAATAACGATAGTTTAACTTCTTCCTTTCCTATCTTTATTCCTTTTATTTATTCCTCTTGTCTAATTGCTCCAGCTAAAGTTTCCAGGACTATGTTGAATAAGAGTGGAGACAGTGGACATCCTTGTCTTGTTCCTGATTTTAGAGTGAAAGCTTTCAGTTTTTTTCCATTTAGTATGATGTTGGCTGTTGGTTTGTCATAGATGGCTTTTATCAGATTGAAATAAAGACCATCTATTAAATTTTCTGTGGTGTTTTTATCACAAATGGGTGCTGGACTTTGTCAAAAGGTTTTTCTGCATCTATTGAGATGATCATATGATTTTTGTCCTTGGCTCTATTAATATGGTGTATTACATTCATGGATTTACACTGGGATGAATCCCATTTGATCATGGTGTACAGTCTTCTTGATGATTTGCTGCAGTCTGTTTGCCAGTATCTTATTGAGGATTTTGCATCAATGTTTATTAGGGAAACTGGCCTGTAATTCACTTTCTTTGTTGGGTCCTTTTCTGGTTTTGGTATCAGGGTAATGCTTGCTTCCAGGAATGAATTTGAAAGTATTGCTTCCCTTTCAATTTTATTAAAGACTTTGAGAACTGGTGGTGTTAAGTCTTCTCTAAATTTCTTGTAGAATTCAGCAGTGAGTCTATCAGGGTCTGGGCTTTTCTTTGTTGATGAGTTTTTAATTGCATCTTCAATTTCATTTATCAATATTGGGTTATTTAGGAATTTTATAAATTCTGATTCAACTTTGGTAATTCATATGTGTCTAGGAATATGCTCATTTCTTCTGTATTTTCCATCATATTAGAATACAAGTTTTCTAAGTAGCTATAGATGATTTTCTGGATTTCTGCAGAATGTGTTACGATTTCACCCTTCTCATTTCTAATTGCTTGAATTTGAGTTTTTTCTTTCCTTTTTTTTTTATAAGATTGGCTAAGAGTTTGTCGATTTTATTTAATCTTTCAAAGAACCAACTCTTCAATTCTTTGATTCTTTGTATTGTTTTTTAGTCTCCAGTGTGTTAATTTCTGCTCCGATATTTTATAATTTCCTCCCTTGTACGAGCTTTTGATTTAGCATACTTTTTTTCTAGAAGTTTGAGGTTCACCATTAAGTTGTTTATATGCACTTGCTCTGTTTTCCTGATATGGATATTTAGTGCTATAAATTTTTCTCTTAAGATTGCTTTCATTG
>RJWM01028170.1:0-26149 GCA_004363535.1 Dasyprocta punctata | reverse complement strand
CTAGAATAGCAAAGGCAATTCTGGGCAACAAAGGGAAGGCAGGAGGCATCACAATCCCCGACTTGAAACTATACTACAAAGCTACTGTGATAAAATCAGCATGGTACTGGAATCAAAACAGACCTGAAGATCAATGGAATAGATTAGGAGATGCAGCCACAACTACAAACACACTTAGCCACCTCATCTTTGACAAAGGCGTCAACCATGTACATTGGAAGAAAGACAGCCTCTTTAACAAATGGTGCTGGAGAAACTGGCTTTCTATATGCTGTAAACTAAAACTAGATCCATGCCCATCACCATGCACTAAAATAAAGTCAAAATGGATCAAAGATCTGAATATAAAAACAGAGACACTAAACTTACTAGAAGACAGAGTAGATAAAAATCTTGATGACATAGGAATAGGCAGAGAGTTAATGAACAAAAATCAGATTGCACGGGAAACACTCCCCAGAATCAACACCTGGGATCTCATCCTACTAAAAAGTTTTTGCATGTCAAAGGAAATCTCCAACAGAGTGAAAAGAAAACCCACCAACTGGGAAAATATCTTAGCCAATTGTCCATCAGACAAAGGACTTCTATCTAAAATATATAAAGAATTAAAAGAAATCAGGCCCCTAAAATTCAAGGACCCAATCCAAAAATGGGCATCTGAGATGAATACACACTTCTCAGAGAAAGAAATACAAATGGCAAATAAATATATGAAACAATGTTCAACATCAATGGTCATTTGAGAAATGCAAATTAAAACAATGCTGAGATTCCATCTCACTCCTGAAAGAATGGCCAAGTTTAAAAAATCAACCCACAACAAATGCTGGAGGGGCTATGGGGAAAAAGGAACTCTTCTCCACTGCTGGTGGTTTGTAGACTGGTGCAACCATTGTTGAAAACAGTTTGGAGATTCCTCAAGAAGCTGGGATTAGAGATTCCATTCAACCCAGCTATCCCACTTCTGGGCATTTCCCCAGAAGAATTGAAAACATCATACCACGGTGATATCTGTGCACCCATGTTTATAGCAACGCAATTTGTAATAGCCAGATCTTGGAAACAAGCCAAGTGCCCATCAATCAAAGAATGGATAAAAAAGATGTGGTATTTTTATACAATGGAGTACTACTCAGCTATTAAGAAAGATTGCATTGAGACTTTTGTAGGTAAATGGTCACGACTTGAGACCATACTCGTAAGTGAGATAAATCAAACCCACATGTATAAATACCGTATTGTCTCCCTAGTGTAAGAAATGGAAAAGTATATATGATCCAAAATCTATAATAAATACTATGTAAGGGTAAAAAACAACTCAAAGAGCAAAAGTAATCGGGAAGGGAAACGGCAGAAAGAGAAAAGGGAAGAGGAAAAGATATAAACCTGTATATATGTATATGTAAGATAACTAAAATGAACACACTGCTGAATGTATTCGTTATTGAGAAAGGATAATTAATACTCATATGATTAGATCAATTTTACATGTCTATATCTGTTAATGTAAGTAACCATTTTAAAGATAACAATATGCAATATTGCAACCATTGTCAAGTTTCTATCATCCGGTTTTGTAAACCTGCAATGTTACTGTTGTGTATTTACTCTAGTCGTTTGTCTCTTTTGCTTGTTGTCTTTGTTTTATGTCTTTTTTTTCTGTTTTTTCTTCACTTAAATAAAAAAAAAGATCTGAAACTTTACCAAAACCATGAATCAGAGTACTTTTCCTGAATATATTTTGACATTCAGAAAATATTTCAAGGAGAAATGAAATATTAATGCATCTGAAACTGCTGTAATGTTTTCTTAAGACCTTTAAAGCATACTTTGAATGACTCATTAAAACTTAGAACAATTTGAATGAAGAATGCTAATGCTACAAGAGATCTATATTTAATTTTACCAAATTATACTAATGTCATCATATTTATGTCATGACTTTAAGACAACAAGATAGTGTTCAAATTCTATTATTTTACAAGCCTTCATGGAAAAGTTGGTGTTAAGTTATATATCTAAATGTCCTCTTGTAGTCAGGAGTTGCAAGAAGAACAATTACATACAGAACACAAAATTTATAGCATTATTTATAATCCTCACCCAAGGAGTCAAATACAAAGAAAGTGCAGGAATCTGTCCACAATACTAAAGACCTAGAAAATCCATCTGAGGGCCTGAATCCCATGGCAATAACCTCCATGAATTCAGCTAAAAATCTAGAGCCTAGGACAATGACTCATGCATGTCTATTTCATGGATCTACACTGAGAAGGCCCAAGATTCAGTAGTGAAAGCTAGAATGCCTGTGCCAATGGGGTGAAGGATCTGTGCCAGTGGGCTGAGGGTTCTGTACTGGAACCAAGATGTGATGCTCCAAATAAGGACCAGGCCTCCCCTGAAAAGTACCACAGCCACCCTCAGTGACAATGAGGTCCCACCTCCATTTTGGAACATCGTATGGCTGCTGCCTTCTGAAATATGGTGCTATGTGGTTTTCTCCTCAGAGCACAGTCTTTTACTTTTGCAGTTTTGAGACTGCAAAGGTGAGACCCACTACTGCTTCCTGTGATGCCCCAGGTCATCTTTTGTATTATTTTGTTTCTTCTCAGCAACCTAGATTTCATTAGCTCTATCTTTACAGTCCACAGCTTTATTGCAGCTTCCTTTCTGGCTGAACCCACAGTGTTTAAATCATCCTGTTGGGCTCTTTGCTCTTGATTCTCAACATAGATCTGGCTAAAAGCCACCAACAATAGCCATGCCACTGGTTCAACACTAGACTGCCTTGAAATTTCTTATGCCAGATTAATTAGTCCACCACCCTTAATCTCAGTCTCAGGCAAAGACTCTGGACATGAACAAAATGCATACAAACTTCCTGCCAAGCTGTTATAATTATGTTCCTATGGCCACACCAAGTCTCATGTAATCATGGCATGGACATGGCTGAGTCTAGCATTGGTGATTGGCTTGTTGTCTGATGCTGGGATTGGTGGTGTGAAGGTGGCACCCACCCAGGGATGGAACCAACATACAGTGTAAGGGCAGGAAGAAGGCATATCTTCCCTCTCTCATGCTGGTGCACCTTGCTGTTTGTGGAAGTGATGAATGGCAGCCCTGCCACACCACAGTGCCTTGGAGTCAACTGAGTATGGACTGAAACCTCCCAAAACTGTAAGAAATAAACCTTTCCTTTCCCAATTTTTGGCATCAGTTATTTTGTCTCAGCAACAAGAGAAAAGTAACTAAGACACAAGCCATAACACATACTGTCTGGAGTCCAACAGCCCGAAGAAACCTCCTGAGCCTCATCTTTACTGGTTTTCTAGTCTCCTAAACTCTGACCAGAATCTCCCACACAGAACAGCCTAAGTTGTTCCAGCTCTATGCTTTCAGGCAACATCTCCAAATCTTTCCAAACTCTTCCCACAATCCATTCACAAAGGCTCTTGAACCACATGGTCAGGTACAGTCATAACAACCCCAATACCAAATTCTGTCTTGGTTACTTTTCTCTCATTGCTGGGACAAAACACCTGACACCAAAAGTGAAGGAAGGAAGGGTTTATTTAGCTCACAGTTTGTGGCGATTTCAGTCCATAATCTGCTGACCCTACTGACTCAAGGCAGAGTGGCACATGGCAGAAGGCAACAGTTCATGGCAGCAGAAAACAGCACAAGCAACAAGAGCAAAAAAGGAGAAGTATGGAAAGAAGACTCTGTTCCTTATATTTTATGTAGGCCACATCCACATGGTTGTAGCACTCACACCCATAACCCCAGCATTGGACCTTGAGTCATTCACAAACTCTAGAAGCCTGTCTCCACGACTGCACAAAAATTTGGGAGGACATCCAGACCCAAACCATAGCACCCCCCAAAGCCTCATGTGCTCATACATGAGGCTTTTAGAGGTGATTGGGTCATTGATATATAATATTCATCAGTGGATTACCCTTTTAGAGCATGTAAGCTAATTGAGATGTGGCCAAGAAGGGCATAGCTTCCTTCCTCTTTTCATCTCCCTCTGTGCTCCCCATCATTATACCAGGAGTTCTTTCTCCTCTTTGATAACTCTCTGCCATGCCTTTCTGCCTTAGAGCCAAGTGACTATGGATTGAAATCTCTACAAACTGAGACAAAAATAAAACTGCCCTCCTCTAATTTGTGGTTGTCAGTTAGTCTATCAACAACAAGAAAGTAAACAAGACAGATTTGAGTACCAGAGAAGTGGGGCCCTTGCTGTGACAGTTACCTGAGCATGTAGTTCAGAAATCTTTGGTACTGGTTAATGGGAGAAATTCAGAAATTTTTGGAGATGCTGGCCATAGAAGCAGTCCTAGAATGCTGTTAACTGAGCTTGACGGGAGATTATAATCAGAGCTCAGAAGTCTAAAATGCTGATTTTTTAAAAAGAAGATGAGAAAGTCCAAGTTCAGGAGGTTTCACTTGGGAACAAGGACTCCATTGGCAGTTGGACTTCGGGCCATGTGTGTTATGTTTTGGTGGAAAATTTGTCTCCATTTTGTTTTTATCATGAGACTTTGAAGAAGCCTGAGATTCATAGCAGAAGATTAATCTGGTTGAGGAAATTTCAAGGCAGTCTAATGTTGAGGCAGTGTTAATGATAGTGTTGGGAGATTTAAGTCAACTCTATCTTAAGAATCAAGAGTAGAGTGGGACAAGATGGCCGAATGGTAAGCAGCAGGGTAAGCGGCCTCCCTGAAAGATACAGTGCAGATGCTGGAATATAGCAACATGGGGAAGACAAGAAGGAGGGAGGCAGGTCCTCTGGACCCAGGAAGAATCTAAAGTGAGAATTGAAGTCCACAGAAAGAATAAAAAGAAACACTCAAAGAAGGCGGTGGCTGGCAATACCTCTGCCCAGAGCTAGACCCACTCTGTGAAAGGAGTTGCTGGAACCTGGGGGTGAACGATCAAAGTGCTGCAGCCACAGTGGTGATGGTGATCCTGGAGGCCTCTGCCC
The DNA here is from genome assembly GCA_004363535.1 of Dasyprocta punctata. Classification (NCBI taxonomy): domain Eukaryota; kingdom Metazoa; phylum Chordata; class Mammalia; order Rodentia; family Dasyproctidae; genus Dasyprocta; species Dasyprocta punctata. The sequence goes on along the minus strand of RJWM01028170.1, from coordinate 21,156 downwards.
AGAGAAGCAGCATTGGAGGAGAGTGTCAGTGGACAGGGGAGCAGACCTGGAGGACTAAACTGGCTGACAGTGAATGCAGCAAACCCCAATCTCCTGTGAGGGAGAGCAAGGGACTGGCAGCCATTTTGGAGCCAGAGCTGCTCCTAGTTGGGCACAGTCCTGTGGAAATTTCCGACCGAGCCCCAGAGGGTCCTGATGGGTGACCAGCTCAGTCTGGAGACCACAGCTCCATGCGTGCCCTAGGGGTGATAGTGGAAGTTTTGCAGATAACTGGCACAGGTTCCCAGGTGGTGGCCCTACCCCTGCACACTGTGCCAGACATCAGGGAGCCAAGGTGGGCTGGGGAAAGGCAGCAGACAGTGCTGCAACAGCACATCCAGTGGTAACCATCAGATATCCACAATCAGCACTGGCTAGGAGAACCAGTCTAACCTTAGAGAAATTACAGACAATGTGAGGAATACAAAGATCCCTGGTACACACTTGTCCAGAACAAACCAGTAGTATGTCAAGACAAAGAAGCAAAAGGCAGTCTCTGGCCTTCAATCTAAGCAGAACAAATCCAGGAGAAGCAAACGCAGCAGAGGTCAGGAGTCCTACAACTAAAGTCTCTGAGGTGATGACAACTGAAGTAAAGAAACAACCTCATGAGGCTATAAAAGCAATTAGAACAGAAATACTATACTCAACTAAAAGAAGAAATGAAAAATATAATAAAAGAATTGCTAGGCATCCCTAAAGGAGACACAGATGAGAAAATGGAGCATAGGAAAATGAGGGAAACCTGGAATGAACAATACAAAAAAGATTTAGAATGCATGAAACAGATTCAAAGAGATTACCAGGAAACCAAAAACTCCAATGAAAGTTGGCAAAACCACCTGAAGCAAACTAAAGATAGACTTTCAAACCTTGAAGACAGGTCTGTAGCTTGTGATCATGAAAGGAAAGATCTCTTAAAAATAACAAAAAACCTGGAAGTAACAATACAATGGCTGCAAGACAACTCAAAGAAACATAAGAATAAAAGGGGTGAGTGAAAAAGCAGGGGTCAATATAAATCAAATGAAAAGCCTATTTACAGAAATAATTTCAGAAAACTTTCCAAGCATGGGAACAGGAAGTGACTTTCAGATAAGTGAAGCATATAGAACTCCAGCTAAACATAACCAAAGTATACCTACACCCAGACATACAATAATCAGGATCCCAGAAATTCAACACAAAAACAGAATATTACAAACTATTAGAGAAAAGAAACAGATCACCTACAAAGGAAAGACCATCAGAATCATGACAGACTTCTCAACAAAAACTATCAGGTCAAGAAGAGCTTGAAGTGAAGTATTTCAAGCCCTGAAAGAAAACAACTTCCAACCCAGATTGATGCACTCTGCAAAACTATCTTTCTAAATCAACGGAGAAACAAGATACTTCTACGACAAAGAACAACTAAAGGAATTTATGACAACCAAGCCAACCCTACAAAGAATACTGAAGGACATTTTAGAGAGAGAAAAAAAAGTCCACAGCTCCAGAAACAGTGGCAGAGGGATATCACCGAGCAGGGCAGACAATTGAATAATCCATCATCAGGATTTGGGTCCAGTATTGTTTTCAATACTGTTTAGTTTGATCTTATCCTATCTCGACCTGCCTAATTTTATTATATATAGTGACATAGACAGCTATTTCAAAGATAACAAAATGTATTAGGGTAGCCTTTATTGATATTTGATCACCTTGTTTTGAATCCCTGTATTGCTTTCACTGTTCTGTTGTGAGTGATTTTAACCTATTTTGGTTTGTTTGATTGTATTATAACATGATATAGGCAACTGCTTAGAAGATAATATGAGGCATTATAGAAATCAACGTTGTATTACTATGTATTGCTTCCATTGTTTTATTTTTTATTGGTTTTATTCTGTAGTATTTTGTTTGATTACATTAGGCCTGATGGTATGGGCAGTTATTTTGAAGATAACAAGAGGTATTACAAGGGGGATGGAGGAAAGAGGGAAGGGCAAAGAAAAAAGACGTAGATTTATATGTGGGTGTACATAAGATGGTTAAAATGACTATACTACTAAATCCATTAACTATGGAGAGAGAACAGTTGGTACTCACATGATTAGATCAATTTTTCATGTCTGTATCTGTCAATCTGAGCAACCCCTTTGAAGGTAATGATATACAATGTTACAACCACTGTCAAATTCCAAACATCTCATTTTGTAAACCTATCATGTTACAGTATTGGATTTGTTGTTGTTGTTTGTTGGTCCCTTTTGCTTTTTGTTTCTCTTTTCTGTGACCATTGTTTTATTTTTTATTGGTTTTATTCTGAACCATTATGTTTGATTATATTAGGCCTGATGATATGGGCAGTTATTTTAAAGACAACAAGATGTATTCTAAGGGGAAAGGAGGAAAGAAGGAAGGGAAAAGGAAAAAGACATAAATTATAAATAGGTATACATAGGATAGTGAAAATGATTATATTACTAAATGCATGAGCTATTTAAAAAAACAGTTAATACTCATATGATTAGACCAATTTTACATGTCTATACCTGTTAATCTGAACAACCCTTTTGAAGGTAACAATATGCAATATTACAATTACTGTCAAATTCCAATCATCTCATTTTGTAAACCTATAATGTCATCATATCGGATTTGTTGTTGTTTGTTTGTCTCTTTTGCTTTTCGTTTCTCTTTTCTGCATCCATTTTCTCTTAAAAAGTACCAAAAAATCTGTATTACACAGTTATAATGTATGTGCAATATAACAGCCATTGTTGAATTCCTATCACTTCGTTTTGAAACCCTATATCGCTGTTGTTTTTTGTTGTTGTCATTTTGCTTTTGTTGTTGTTTTTTGATTGTTTGCTTTCTTCTTGAATTTTTTTTTCTCTTTAAAATAAAAAAAAAAAAGATTTGCCCTTAGTTTGACATAAAAAAAAGAATCAAGAGCAAAAGGGAAGCAGGGTGTGGTGGCGCACGCCTTTAATCCCAGCACTCGGGAGGCTGAGGTAGGAGGAGTGTTGTGAGTTCAAGGCTGGCTTGGCCTACAATGCTAGCGCAAGGCCGGCCTGAGCTACACAGTGCGACCCTGCCTCAAAAAAAACAGGGCTGGGAGTTTGGCTCAGTGACTTAAGTGCCTGTCTGACAGGCGCGAGGTTGTGAGTTCAATTCCCTGTGCCTCAAAAAAAAAAAAAAAAAAAGTGCAAAAGGGACTACTGAATGATGCAAAAACTTTTGAGTTTGACCAGAAGGGAAGCTTCAGCAAAGTTGTAGCCTGCAAGGATGGAACAGAGGAGAATTTGGTTGCTAAAAAAGATCAGCATTAAAAAGAAACCAAGTACTTTGAATGTGGACAATACAAATAATGCCTCAAGGATATGCAAGGAATCATAAAGACCTCATCCTTCACAGACTGGAGGGTGAAAAAGTGAAAAGCTTTGCTTTGAGAAGAGAGCCCTAGGGCATCATGCTCCAGAGTAGCTACAGCCTAGTGAATGGGAATTGATTCCCCAAGATTTAGCATACTATGCTCATCCTTTCAGATTCTCAGAGGCCTCTACAACCACCTGCAAGATGCAAAGAGTTCAGCTACTGCTCAATTTAGCAATAGACCTTACCATCATCCACATGGTGTCATATTACATGCATGTAGAGTACAAGAGTCACAGGGTCAGGGAAACTTCCACCCAGATTTCAGAAGAAGGCCTGGGAGGTTAGGTAGTATGGTACTGAGATGGTGCTGTGTGAAGCTGTGAGACTGAAGCCAAAGGTGTATTGGAGACCCCAGGAAGTTGGAAGAACCAGGAACATGAACGTTTGAGGAAAGTCACAGGAAGTGAGCAAAGGCAGCCCTCGAAAGAGGACATGAAGGACACAACCAATGGCAGTGCCATAGGGACAGACCCATACAGACCTGTTGAGTTCACATCTCACTGCAACTTGCTGAACAGGGAATTACAAGATTTAACATTTACTCTGCTGGATTTCAGTCTCACTGTTGTCCCTTTGCTTTCTGTCCCACTACTTCTCCCTTTTGGAATGTGAATATTACCCTGCATCTTCATATGTTGGCAGTGTTTAACTCTCTCTTTATCTTTCCAGGGGCTCACAGCTAGGAGTTTGCCTCAAATCTCAGAGGAAACTCTGTACTTGAACTATCCTGCAATGTTGAAACTATTAGTATTTTGGCAACTCTTAGAGATGAGTTAAATGCATTTTACATAAAGGTATACACATGAATATTTTGGGGGCCAGGGAAGAATGTTATGCTTTCTGTCTGGATATCCCTCCCCAAAACCTCATGCACTCAAAGGTGGGGGCTTTTGAGTAGTGAGTGGTTTGTGTTTGGATGTCCCTTCGAAGTCTCATGCAGTCATAGAGGTGGCTGAATGTAGCATTTGTGACTGGTGCGATGTCTAGCACTGGGATTGGCGGTGTGAGTGCTGTACCAGCCCAAGGACATGTGGCTGGCATACATTTATGCGAGGGAAACAGGTATGCTTTTCCCTTTTTCCCTTTTCACTCTTGCCGCTTTTGCAATCTGCTGCAGCAGCCATGAATTGCTGCCCCTCAACCACACCACCTTGCCTTGGAGCTGGCTGATTATGGACTGAAACCTCCATGAACTGTGAAGTAAATAAACTTTTCCTTCCTTCATTTTGGGTATAAGGTATTTTTTCCCAACAGCTAGAGAAAGGTAACCAAGACGGTGGGGCTTTTGGGAAGTGATTGGATTATGGGTGAGGTACTCATTAATGCATTTGCCCACTAATGAGTTTGTAACTGAATGTGACAGTGAGAGGTGAAGCCTGGTTAGGGGAGGTGGGTCAGTGGGGTTGTAGCCTTGAAGGATTTATCTCTCCCTCCCCCAACTGTCTCTCCCTCCCTCTGCTACCAATCCATTGAGCACTTTCCTCTTCCATCCCCCTTTGCCATGCTAACTTACCTTGAAGCCAGATGACCATGGATTAAAAAGATTGGAAATAGATGCAAATGTGTTCATTATAATCCTTGATGTGATGTTTGGAAATCTTAAAGTTATAATTTCTTTGAGCTAGAGAACTGTTTGAAAATGGTTATTTCATAATGGGTGCATATTGTACTCAATTATTAGGAACTATACAGCTTTGTCTGGCTTATTTATTTTCCTAGCTTTTTATTTCACTAGGCCTGGTGCTTTCATGAGGACAGCACAGGTGAGGCCCAGAGACAGAACCCACTGAAAAGCCAAGCAGTGAAGCAAAGCACAAGGATGCAAGAAAGATGAAATTGGGCTAAAAATGTGTATGGGTTTTATAATTCCACACAGTAATCTTCTTGATTAATAATTAGGGAAATAATGTTTGAGAATGAAGTGATAGAGAGACATGTACTACATTAAAATTTGCTGCTTGGAAGAAATAAGGTTGCTTTATTTCTCTTCACTTATCCTTAAGTGAAAATGAAATTTTTCATTGCAGGCAAGAGCAAAAGATCTGCTCTTTCTTTTTCCTTCTCTTTTTGTAAAATGCATTTTGGATATCTAGGCTTTATCGTGAAATATTCCAAAGGACAACACTGATTTTCTTGGCTACACTACTACTACAATTTCTGAGACTTAATACCAAGAGTTTGTAAAGATTCCCAGGATGCTTAATGAACTGTTTTAAAAATCTGTTCTATTTAGTTTTTTGTTTGCTGGTTCCTTCTGCCATGTCCAAAGGTACTGTAAGCAGTTTGGTTTCCAGAAACCAGATGGATAAAGTCTCTAGAACAAACGCTCCTTAGCTGAATGAATAAACCTAGGAACAGTTTGATTTTTTGCATCAACACTTTGCCCACAGACTTGTTTTGTGGGGTCATTTGTACATTTCCCAGATGTATTTCAAAATGTGAGAATTTTAGGATGAATAGGAGCTAAAATATCTACTATAGAAATAATTATTGGAAGAGAATTATGTTTCTATATACCAAATACAATTCTTCTGGCTAGAAGTTCAGGTTTAACAAAATAAAAAATATACACATATGCACAGGTATTACATGCACATATATACACATATAAATGTATAATATTGACTTTTATATTTGATGCACTGCATTTTATTTGCTCCTTCCTTTTATTTAAGATAAATATTACTATAAATGTACCTATTCTTTTCTTTCTTTTTATTAATCTTTGCAAATAGATATGGTGGTCAAAATTAGAGATATAGTTTGAGTATCATTGTTCTTATATAAAGGCAGTATAGAGAAAATTAAAAATACTTGTAAAAGTTGGATAGTATACAATTTGAGAGTCAATAATATAGAAAATGTAGTGAAATATGATTCACTAGAGGAACTGATTATTAAAATGTTTGTAAAAAATAATAACTACCCATTAAAAAATGGGAGATGGAATCTGAATGAAAAGAAGATATGAATCTACTATTGGGATTTTATATTTTTTTTTGTTGGTTTTTGTTTTTTGTTTTGTTTATATTTTCAGTTCATAGGTATGAGACTCCTTTTCAAGAAACTTCAAGTTAAGGAACGTATCTTTTGTCATTAAACATAATAGCTCATTAGCCATTTTTGGAAGTATTGCCAAGAACTGCCTGCAAATGTGTAACTGAAAAATAAGTTACAGGTAAATTTATATGATAAAATGATTTGGCTGTTTGTTATGGTTTATATCTAGATGTCCCCTAAGGCCTTATGCAGCCTCAGGTGGAGTTTTTTGGAGGTGGCTGGATCTAGACTGTGTGATACTGGAATTAGGGATGTTTCTGGGAGTAAGGCTATGTGGATTGGGCCATTAATTGGTGTAGCCTAATTCTGGGTGTGGATCACGGGAAGTTCAAGGCTGGGCGTGCTGTAGCCTGGATGGTATATCAAGGAAGGCTTCCCTTCTGTCATTTGTTAGCTACTATTACTGCTTCTGCCACTGTCTTTTCATGTCACTTGCTGTCTTCTGCCTACCCGGCCATGCCATGAACTGTTTCACTCTGTGATGCCCCTCTGCCATGCCACCCTACCTTAGAGCCAGCTAAACTGTGGAACTGAAACCTCTGCAAACTATGAGCTGAAATAAACCTTTCCTCTTTTAACTCTGGGTGTCAGGTATTTTGCCTCAGAACAAGAAAAATAACTAAGTCAGCTGGGCACTGTGGTGTCAGCTGTATGTTTGCTGCCCTATCAGATTGCTAAAGTGTGGGACGGAGTGCCAAGGAGCTCTGGTTAGCTTGGTGAGTGTACCGACCATTGCCCAGATAAGACCGGAGTGCATTTCTGTTATGAAGTTTGATGTGAATGCATGTCTTAGAATAGAACTTTATTTCTGAAACTTAAGCTAAAACCACAGGAACACTTAGTTCTAAAAAATAGATTTCATTCACTTCATTCGCCATTCAGTCTGTTTTGTTTTGTTTTAGTTGTTTGTTCATTTTATTTTTTGAGAATCACAGATTCACCTTAGACTTCATTCAGAAACAGACCAATGTGATGAAAATCATTTCAAACATCATTGAGTCAAGCAAGCAACTCACCAAAACAATAGATTAGCATTTTACTGCTGTTGCTATTTTACCATCATATGTAATATATAATCAATTGCATGTCCTCAGAGGATAAGCTACAATACAGCTGCAGTTACATTATCTTTAATTAATAGATACAAAATTTTAGTTACATAGGAGGAATATGCACTAGTGCTCTGTAGTGCAGCAGAGTGATTTCAGTCAAAAAAATGTGTATTTCAAGATAGCTAAAACAGATGATTTTGAATGGCCTCTCCAGATAGAAATGGTAAGTATTTTGAGTGATGGAAATGCTAATTATGATTTGTTTCATCATTGTAGATGGGATAAATGTTTGTGTGTGTAAAATACACTGAACCCCATAATTATATAGAATTTTTTTGAAAAAATTGGACATGTATGTCTGAGGAGGACATGTATATCCATTGTGTGATTTTCCCAAAGTCACTTCACGATAATCATTTTCTTCAGACTATCTGAGAAAGACAGTGAAACACACATTAAGAATGGTTAGCATTGCACATGAAAAAAAGAAATATCTCAAGTCAAAAGGAATTAACAAGTCTATTAAAACACTGTCTATGGAAGTGTGCTCCAGCATCCAAGCTCTCTATTGTCTGATCTTTTGTTGGGAGTCTGATGTTTTTCATGTTTTCTAATTATGTATACACTACAGTTGTGACTCCTTGCTTACTGAGCAATCATCTGTATCACCATTTAGCTTCCAGTGTGAATTGTCCTCAAGAGACAGTGTGCTGTTGGGTCAGCACTCTGCTGACACTGAGAAACTGGATAAAAGTTTCCATGGGGCCCCTCTCCTAAAACTGTTCTGCCCTCAAGACCCTGGGTCTGTGAGGGGAGTGGCAGCCTTCAAGATCTACAAAATACCTTTGAGGTCATTATTCCATTGTCTCAGTGAGTAACATCTGTCTTCCTCATGTCCATACTAAACCAAAGGTTTGGCACACCCTTGGTATTCTTTTTCCTGACATTATTTTTTATTCTTTACATTGTCATGCTGAAAACATTCTAGATCTTTAAATTCTACTGCCTTTTTAATCATAAATTCCATCTTTAACATATTTAAACTTCATCTTTTTATAATTTATCAAGAGAAGCCAAGCATCCTGAACAGGTTACATAGGCAGTTTTTCTCCTAAATATCCTAAATCATTTCTAGTTCTTCTTTCCATGGATCATTAGAATATGGATAAAATTCAGGCAAGTTCTTCACCACTGTGTAATAGGATGGTTTTCCTATAGTTTCAAATAATATATTCATCATTTCCATTTAATACTTTATCATAATTGCATTTAGTAACCATCTTTCTACCACATTAGATACTCTCTAAGAACACCAGGCTCTTCCTATGGGTTTTGTATGAGGTTTCATTAGAATCAACCACTAATGCTCAGTTCATGGTATGTTCCTCTAAACTCTTCTAGTTTCTAACCATTACATAGTTATAAAACAACTTCCACACTTTCAGGTTTTGGGTTTTCACATTTTGTTTTGTTTTATGGTGCTAGAGATTGAGTCTACGCCTCATACATGCTCAGCTGATGCTTTACCACTGAGTTACATTTGAGAATTTTTGTTTTTGTTTTTTATTTTTAGAGAGTCTCACTAAACTGCACAAGCTGGCCTCAAACTTGTGATCCTTCTGCATCAGCCTCCCAAGTAGCTGGAATTACAAGTATGCATCACTAAACTGGCTCATTTTAAATATTTGTTATAGCAACACTCTACTTCTCAATAGGAATTTTTTTTTTGTTTGTGCTCCTATAACTGGATATGCTAAGAATGGATACTTTATAAACAAAAGAGCTTGATTTTTCACAGTTTTGGAGGCTGAAAAGCCCTAGCTCAAGTTGTCAACAAGTTTGGTGCCTGATAGGGAAGCTCTGCTTTCAAGATATTGCTTGCTATGGTTCAAATAAATGTCCCCAAGGGCCTACATGTTACAAGTTAGACCATCAGCTTATTATGCTATCAGGAAGCAATGGGAATTTTAAAAGACAGGGGCTGCTAAAAGAAATTATACAATTGGGCACATGGCCTTGAAGGGAATATTAGGACCCCAGCACCTTACTCTCTCTCTGACATGGACTTGTGGGTCATCTGCAGACCAGGAAGTGGAATCTCACCAGATACTTAACTTACTGCTGCCATCTTGGTCTTGGACTTCCTGATCTCCAGAAATGTGAGGAAAGTAAAAATATTTGTTGTTAAAACACACAGTCTTTGGTATTTGTAGCTAATATAATATGTTATAATATAAATATGTTATGGGGATTTTTTTTTTTGAGACAGTGTCTCACTACGTAGTTCAGGCTGACCCTGAACTCAGAGTGTAGCCCAGGCTGGCTGGCCTCAAACTCACTGTGATACTCTGGCCTCAGCCTTCCAAGTGCTGGGGTTACAGGCGTGTGCCACAAAGCCTGGCTATACATGATGTAGTTTTATATAGTTATATTGATTTTTTAATTCATCAAATTCTAAGGGTTAAAAATAAGCATGCCCAAAAGAATTTGTTAGGCTCGACCCGGACAGCAGGCAGGCATGTGTGAGACAGCCTTCCTGGTTTCACACGCCTGAAGCCTAATCCTCTCTAAAAACCTTGTAATTCTACCTTTGAAATCGAGAATAGCAAAGAACTACAAAAAGTTGTTCATTTTGATCTGTCTTTTTCATTTGTTCATGAAAAATAATTTTAAATGAGAGAATAAAAATACAAAGAATAAGGAAAAAGAAAGAAAAGCAGTTTGAACTGCTGTGCAATGATATTTACCATACTTTGATTGTGGCCCCGTTGCATTTGGCTTTCAGAACACCTGTTTAGTTCTACATTTCCCACATGTGCAAAAGATTCTGTGAATCCAAAGAAGTCAATTAAGCAGTTTCCTCCACTTGTCAGAAAGGTAGAGCGCACTTAGAAGGGTCAGGATTATTTTAGCTCCAAGTTGGGGAATGTCTGCATCAAAGAAACCTTCAAGTGACCTTGGCTGTGCTCTGATTACTAACCAGTCTTGATGACATACATCATTTTCAACAGGAAACTTCAAAGAAATCAGGCTCTGCATGCCTATAATGGATTCTAACTGATGAAATACCAACTCTGACAGTAATATTTTTTGTTTTGAAGTTTAGTGCCCACTATGTGTCCTGTTTTTAAAGAAGTATTGCTAAATGCAGCAGAAGGAAACTTTTACTAGAAAAGGAGGAACATTTGCAACTGGAAATATTACATACACTCTCCATCCAACATCTGAGCACTGACAGTGTGAAAAGGGTCTTTTCCTATTCTGTTTTTCTCAGTAGAAAACACCAGCCACAACAGCACATAAAACAATTAAAAGGATAATATGGGAGTACATAAATTTTCTTTGCAGCTAAATAACTAGAGTGAGGCCATGAAATTAGATATATGGATTTAAATTTGTATTTGGTGTCATGGGAAAATAGCCATATCATATTTAAGTATTAAATCAAATTATAAATCATGCACAATGATTCTATTTAGTTTGTGATATATTTGTGTGTATGTTCATACAGAAGCATATTTGATAACATATGCATTAACACACACAAACACTGGGTTTCCTAGTTTTTGTTTCAGATTATTTGCTAGATTTTCTATACGAGTCAGAATTATTTTCATTATTTCATCTGGTTTATGGATTTGTTTGGCTACTGTGGTTTTCTTCAGATATAGTACCTGATATTTTCTTTTCTTTTCTTTTTTTTTGGTACCAGGGATTGAACTCATGACCTCATGCTTGCCAGGCAGGCACTTATACCACTGAGCTAAATCCTCCAGTCCTAACTCCAGTTTATAACGCATAACCTTGAACCCGAAGTGCTGCCCATCCCAATCCTTCTTCCCCATGCTCTTTTAGACTAAAGGTGGTCATGACTCCTTGCTGATAGTTCAAGTGGAAGAGAAAATGTCCAAGTTACCTAACTCTGGCCTGGAATAGTTAGTGTCATAATGACCTCTTTCTCTCGCCAGTATGTGCATGTCTTACCGTACTGTCTCCAGTTTGGTTTCTTCATTTCCCGATCACCATTAAAACATTAACGGTATAATCAGCATTAAAAACCACTGGTTTTATTCCTAGGAGTCCCCCTCTTGCTGGTTGTGTCTCAGTGAATACAAACCTTCCCATGCGCAGACATATGAAGAGTATTGGATCCTATAGTGGTATCCAGACAATCTTACTCCAGGTCCAGTCTCTTTATTAATGTACTAGATCTTTTTTTCTCAGTTGAATTTACCCTGGTCTAGAATATTTAAATAAATTTTGTTTAACTCTTTTGTCCATTCTTTGGGAGGACTAGGGTAGGAGAGTAGTCCTTCATGCTTCTGTTTATTTCTGAAATTTAATACTCATGTGGTTTCTTGTTTTCAATTTCTGCTTTTACTAGACTAAATCCAATTTGTTTTCCTGCCTGCCCTGTTTTTATGTGGAGCTGTTTAGTTCTTTGGTCTCCTTTCTTGAGTTCATGCCTTCTTGGCCTCCTTTATGTTATTTAAAATGACCAATTAAGGTGTTTTGTTCAATAAATGCAGTTTCTTTCCTAAAAAGATGTTGAATGTCAGCTATTAAAATAACAGTTCCTCCTTTACTAAATGATGTTATTTTTAGCTGATGAGAAACAATTATCTTTCTTATGATAATCTTTAATTTTATATTTCTATCATGTGATTAAAATAACCCTGTCAACCAAAATAATCATCTGCATTTTCTTAAAGAAACAAAGCTTCTGTGAGTTTAGAGGTGTATAAACTGAATTTTCCACTGCCCCAAGCATTTTTGAAGAAAGGAGTAAGGATTTAACACATAGATTTTGATAATAAAGTTTTAAAAAGTAGAGAAAAGTACTTTATTTATTTGTATTTACGTTGCTGCGTTTTGGGGTGCTAAGGTCTCCTTCTAGGTACTGTTTCTAGGTTTTTTTCTCTTCTCAACAAAGAATTGGTCAAGACAAGGTAAAAAAATGTGAAATTTTACATTTATTAAAAGTATGAAAACAAACATGCTCTGCAGAGCAAATTTGGACCAACTAAAGTTAAGAAAAATATTCCCTGCAAACCGTAGGGTAGACCACTGAAAGAGTTAACACTGACCATAAGAAAACAACACAAAGAATCGATGAATTGAAGAGTTGGTTCATTGAAAGATTAAATAAAATTGATAAACCCTTGATCAACCCTATCAAAAAAAGGAAAGAAAGGACTCAAATCCTTTGATGGCAGCCATCTTTTGTACCTCCCATTCCCCAGGATGACAACAAACCTAAGTCATCCTATCAAAATCCTGCTTAGTTCCACAAGAATAAAAATAGCACTTTCTGATCGGTTCTAGGTAAAGGGCTTTAGGAACTGTTCTGCACATGTGTCCTGGAACTTTGTGATGGATGGGTCAAGCCCACTTCCCCCGTCAGATTGGCCATGCCCTAATCTCTTGCTTCACTAATGGGAAGAGATGATAATTATTGCACCATAATTACTTCAGTTCTGTAGAAACCTCTATGTCATAGACTGCCTCAAAGGTACTTTTTAATTCTATAATACCATAGTGGTAAAAGAAAAAATAAAAGAACAAAGAAATAGTCACATGTCTCTTATTCAGAGTATAACTTACTACTCATAGACAAATCCAAGAAAAATAAAGCCTATTTCTAGAACTATATAAAGTATCATAATAAATGGGAAATTTTAAGTGATATATATATGGCGGTTTTGCCTTAACAGTATTTGTTTTAGTGATATTGGGCCTCTATACCTCCTTTCATAAAACAGATACAAACAAGCTAATAAGAGAACAGAAAAGGAATAACAGGGAATCTCAGTCAGTTGAGTGAAACTCATCTCAAAATGATTTATAAGCATCATAGATACTTTACTAAGTACAAAAGCATTATTAGAGGAAAGGAAAATGAAAGAAAGAATGTATGGATAGAGGATAATTGTATTTACCTTTTAATTCACACATAGCTCTTACTTAACCACTGTTGTCAGAAAATATGCAAGCTACTAAACTATAAGAGGTAAAAGTCAAAATTCTTTCTTTTAGAGAACTTGCACAAGAGAAAAGTCAAATATTCATAAAACAATGCAATGTAACAAGTAGATTGGAATTCCACAGACGTCCAGAAAACTGTATGGAGGAATGGACAGTTAATGCTTTCTGAGACATATGGAAGTAACAAAGATTTTTTGCTTGATCAAAATTTATTCAGGTTTCTTTGAGTCCTCTTCTCATTTAGGCTTCCACTTAGTCCTGCTCCCCACATCCCAATCTGGTGAGCAGTGTTAGCAAAATACCTGCTATGCCAGCCTCCCACCTCTGTTACCAAGTCACCCTTGATCTTAATTAAGTTCTTACCCCTCACCACTGATAGATAAGTCCTTGGCCTGCTTTTATCAGGAATCTTGCTCGATTCATCCCATAAGAATCTCTCTCCCTTCATTTCTCTTCTTAGTCATATTCCATCCATTGACCTCACTGTGTTCTTTGGCTCTAAGTCCCCACTTGCCCTTGCTGTATTTGCAGTGAATCATATTTGCTGTCCTTGCTGCAATATTTCTACTGTGACAGGTTTTTATCTTTTCACAAATGTCTTTCCTTTTTCTTAGAAGAAGAATTCCTGGAAGGAATCACACAGGACCTAAACAATGAGAGATAAGGAAGAACAGATGAAAAAGAGCCATAGAGAGAGAAGTGAAAGGCATTCTAGCCTACTAAGGATTTTAGCAAAGACAGTTAGCTGTGAGAGCCATCTACCCTTGGAGAAGCACAAATTTTAGTGTGGTTGCAGAATGAGAAGCATCTGATATAGTGGTGTAGAATGAGGTCAGAGACACCGGCCAGGGATTGCTCATGCACACAGGACCTTGTGCGTCATGCCAAGGAGTTTCCATTTACACTAAATAATACTTGTTCTTTACCCACACCAAGATTTGAAACAGAAATGTGACTTGGCTGGATTTGTGTTATAGAGAAGTACAGTGGTGCTATACTGAGTAGGAATTGAGGGTTGCATCTTGGTGGCCTGTGTGTCTCAGAAGGAGACTCAGAGATTAGTGAGGAGTGAATTTTTCAAGAAAAGCAGAAGACAGAAGTCATGAGTAGGGCTGAACCAGTTCATTTAGAGATCTATGAAAGATGGGATTTGATGGCTGTGAATGAGGAAGTAAGGATTAAAGGAAAGAAGTGTAGGTGATTCCTGGATTTCCCTGATTAATATGACTGGGAAGGAGGATGGTTTTGCTATTGAAAATAAAATACAAAAAAAGGGGAAGAGAAGTTCAAGGAAAAGATAATGATTTCACTTTTTTGAAAGTTAAAAACCTATTATAAGAAATTTAGAGAATGTAAATTGCTAAACGGCTGTACAGTCTTTTGGAATTAGCTGCGTAAGACCAAATTACAGTAATTCATAACTATAATCATTCTAAATCCATTTGACTTTAATATGTTCCAAATATTTTTTACTGTATAATTTACAAGAAAATTGTTCTATATTAAAATGGTCATTTTCTCTAATTGCATATTACCAAATCAGGATAGATTACGAACAAAAATGTGTTTGGGTAAATTTGCAGGGCTGTATTAGCTAGAATTGCTGAAGTAGCTTATTACTAAGATCTCCTGGATAAAACAGCATAGAAGATATGAAAATGTCTTATGATTTTTACTTGATACTGACAAACATAATGAATTTAAATTATCATTAATATGCAGATACCTCTTTTTCTTTGAGATATTAAATACAAGTCCTTCATAGACTTGAACTGATTTAAAATGATGTCCTCAACTTTTGAGAAAGACAATTTTAATTAGAAAGCAGAGAATACAAGAGATTCCCAAAGGAAAATTTGCTCAGCTATAGATAAAAGTCCATGTAGAAGTAAGATTTGCTAATTTACTTGAAAATGTTTCAATATGTATGCAAATGTCAAATTTACTGCAAATATTACTGGCCAGAATACATGAACATCTGAAGATAATTATATTCTAGTACCTTTCAAATGCTTCCTGCAAAAAGCAATTCAGACAACAATATTAAATGAAAACAGACACCTATCCTCATTATCAT
Organism: Dasyprocta punctata; assembly: GCA_004363535.1. Lineage (NCBI taxonomy): Eukaryota > Metazoa > Chordata > Mammalia > Rodentia > Dasyproctidae > Dasyprocta > Dasyprocta punctata. The sequence goes on along the minus strand of RJWM01028170.1, from coordinate 5,520 downwards.
CTTAAGGAGCCAGATAAATATCCTTATTCCTTAAAACCACTCAGCACCAAAGGCCTATGAAAGGCTGTGTATATGTTAGGCAGTAAAATTGTTCACTAAATAGTGTTAACCTACCATTGTAAAGAAATGTTATATTTCTCTTAAATTTATCCAGGAAAACAGGCAAGTGGGAAAATGCATTATGCCATTATTCAATGTCACTTTGGCTAAAAAGAAACTATTTGTTATAAATCAATAGACTAGACACTGTAATATCAGCTTGGAGTTCAAATAATAATCCTGGATTATGCAAACAGAAATAGAGATTTTTCTTTCCTGGTAGTAACAAGTAGTATAGAGAATTATAAAAATTTAACTCTCTTCTAAAAAATCACTTCGAGGTTTTACTGGGGAGTGGACTATTGGCAGAAATAACTTAGTTATATCCATCTGATAATATTTATATTCATGTACAAATTTTAAAATAAAGGGGGAAAACTCCTTTTACGTTGTCAATAAATATAATAGAATAACAAATATCCAGAAACCTCATGTGTGCTAGCATGAAAACACCACTGAACTTAGTATATACATCTTTTTAAAAAATCTTTAATAAAATAGCATATGATCAGTGTATTTGGGGATTAGGTTTAGTTTAATTTTATGGATTTTTTTCTGAAAAACTAGTAAACTGGGTAATAGTTTCTTTCAAAGACTGAAGAATGACAAAAACTATTTCTAGCTTTTTAAAAACTAACACAATAATCAAAAAAGACATACCACAGGGCAAAGAATGGAGAGAAGTCAAGAAGTAGAGGAGGTAACCACAGCTAGCATGCTCAGCCAGGAACATAATTACCAAAATAACCTTGAAAAGGGGAGACAGAAATGGATGCTGCAGTGTGATTACTCTGATTTCAATTACTTTGGTTTAAATGGAATGAAATAGGGCTCTAACTCCATTAATTAACAAGCCTATCCACAGGTGATCTCTAAATGCTCCACGTATAACTTCTATTAATGCAGAAAGCGTACATGCCTAGAAATGGCACGTCTGCATATTAAGACCAATTATGCAGTTTACAAGAGAACTGGAGTTCTTTTATGTTTCCACATGAAAATTATAGTGAAGGGTGACGGGATAAAGAGGAAGGAGTGAAGCAGAGGGAATGCTGCATACATTAATGAATAATGATCTAGATAGAGGCAATGCCTTTCTTAAATTAGTTCATTTTAAGAGGAACAAAGGGACCATCATGCTGGGTACATTTTCAGCAGGGATGCCTGATTGGCTTATTTTGATCTGTACCATGATGTGGTTTCAATTAGCAGTAGCACTTACAAGACGAGTAGCAGTCATTGTACCAGAAAATATGAGCCTAAAAGGTTTGAAAGCATTTTAGATATATGCAGATGTTGAAGAGCACTACACTTGAACTTCTCCATGGCTAACCATCCATTCCCTTAGTAGTCTCTTTTGGTTTTGAGAATTTGATACATCTTGTCACATCTATAGCATGCCCTCTGAAACTTTGTTCCTTCTGTTACTTCATTTGCCCAGTTTTGCTTAGGGCAAATCAAGGGAGAACTTTTGTATAATTAAGAAGAACATGAGTATCTGTGCCATTAGGAAAACTAAAACATACCTCAATTAACTCAAAACTATTGCTGATATTTCAATAAAATCTTTCCAATAAATTGTAACAAAGGCTAAGGGAAAGAAAGATCTATTGGACAACTGGTCTTTTAGGATATAAGAAGAAAATGGAAAAAGCAAACAAGAATATGGAAGAATGGTACAGACGGTTTTCCATGTTAGTTGGTCTTACTGAGATGGTCTCAATCATCAGCTACAAAAAACCCTGAATCCAAAAGATCTCATAGAAACAGCAGCTCACTCTGTGTGTGACCCTCAAAATGCCTTGCTGTCTTGTAGGTGCCAGGGATGGCTGACTTTTTTTGAGGATATCCTTGGAATATTAAGGTATTACCTACCATCAAGTGTGCCATCATAACTTGCTGATGGCCTTCAGATCCAAAGGAAACATTAATTGTATCAAAGAGAAAGTCATGATTTTCCTGGGTAGTTGTACACAGAAAAGATCTTTGTAAAAACTGTGCGGTATAGATTACAAAACTACATTTCAAATACAGAGTATGATTTAAATAAATTCAAATATCCATGCTAACATTACCTATTACCAAAATCTATAAATCCTAGAGTCAGCAAATTATAACTCACGGACCAAAGTGAGTCTACACTCTAAAACAGTATCACACACATTTGTTTATAAATTATCTTTCTGTTTTCTTGATGGATTTGAAGTGTTGGGTAATTTTGATAGTTCCAAAAGTATGACCCAAAAAGCACAAAATGTTTGTTACCTGACCTTTCATGTAAGAAAATATTCTAATACCTGTTATGGTTTATTGTTCATTTAAAGAAAAATAGAGTGCCTTCATCAAATTTTCCTGAGTCATTATGTTTCTGCTAAAAATAAAGAGAAGAAAAAACATTCAACTTTCATATAAACAGATATGAAAGAGTGTCATCAAGGAAAAACTGAGGAAGACCAAAAGAAAGTTCCAGATAATCTCAATGATTTTTCTTTATCTAAAACAAGGCATTGCCTTACAACCTCTCTTTTCAGTAAATCAAGATGTGAATCAAAATATATTACTAGATATTCAGAGAAAAACATTTCTAAAACCAGGGGTTTCATTGAATAAATTCCTACTTTATGTGTAATAAAAATGATAAATACTATTTGAAATACTAAGCAACAGGAAACACTTGCACTTAGAAAAAAAGTATCTTATTACAAATTATTGACATTTTCATAATAGACACAAAGATGCTCTTTGCAACATGACTGTATAAGCCAATCTTAGAGATAGACCCTGGTGTGAAAAAATAGCAAAAGAATTGAAAACAAGAAAATTGAAGGACAAGATCTCATCAAAATATAAAGCTGTCTTGAGAGCTATTAATGAGAAGATATTGTTAATATTGATACACTGGTCACTTACACTTGCACGTAAGTTGTGAATGATTTACAAAATGTATACACATATAAACATTCATATAAGTGTATGTGCATACTGTCCAGAATGTTACCTTTGTAGTTTATTTTATAACACTGGCTAACTTTTTTCTCAATCAATCTTTTCAAATTCTGCATAAATTCTCAAGTAAAAGAATAATTGAATTTATTTTAATATTAAGGCAAGTTTACTAAGCAAAATAGGATATAGGTTCCAAGTCTACACTGCACAAGTAACATAGCTGATTTTTTGAGTACATAAATTAATATGAATAATTCTTTTCTTATCACTCACTATATCCATTTATTGAACACCTAGTGTTCCACACACTTGTCTAGATGTTTTTAACTTAGCAGTGAGCAAAACATGAGTGTCTTCCTCAGACTGAATCATCTAGTTCAGGAGCCAGGCAAAAAAATGACCAAATCTGAATGTTCTACCTTCAAATATACATTCTGATCTACTGCTTATCATCACCTCTATCGCACACTACCGTCTCAGCTGTCACCTGTCTTCTGGATAATTTCGTGACACTACTGATTGGTTTCTATCATTTCCCTTAAGTTATATTTTCCACGCTGGAACTAGATGACTCTAAAAACCTAACACTTACAGTGGACCTTTTCTCCTAAACACCCTGCAGAGGGCTTCTGATTGATGGGAATAAAAGGGGAAGTCCTATCTTGGCTCCCAAGAATCTGGTATCATTCTCATCTCTAACCTCATCCCCTTCAACCTATTTCAAATCTAAAGGCCTCTGAAATTGCTCCTTAAAAAAATCAGGCATACAGAAGTACTTGCCTCAGAATGTTGAACTTGCTTCTACAGAGATTTTTCCTAGATATCAGCAAGTTCTGCCTCCATGCCACCTCCTTAGAAAGCATAGCTCTAAATCCCATTGACAACAATGGTTCACTCATCACAACTGTCCCCGTTCCCTGAAACACTGTCTTGCTGCTGTCCATGACTACTTGACATTATTTATTCAATAACGATTCATTTTATGGTTTGTAAATATCTATTGTAAATATAATAATCAACTCTCTTCTTTTTCCTTTTTCTGGATGTGAATACTTTCTCATGTCCTGAATATCAAAAATATTATTCAGTAAAGGTTTTCAGACCATGGCTTTGATTTTTACAGAGTCTGCACCCTGATTTCAATGAAGTAATAGACAAATAGATCTTCAAAACTTATGATTGTTACATAGAATAGCTCTAACTTTTGATGTACAGTCAACTCAAAATAAGAATTAATTAACTTTGAAAGTCTTTTCAATTAGCCTTGAGATTTATTTTTAAAAATTCACAGTTTTAAATGTCTATTTATATGTTATAAAATTATTTAAGGCTATGCATAGATGTCATTGCCTTTTTGCATTTTTTAAAATAAAGGCATTTGTAATACATACATCACATTAAGAAATAAATAATATACATATATATCCCTACTCACTATGCAAATGTACATAAATTAAGGAATTAAAATGAATTACTTTTAAATGAAAAGTAACTGCAGAATTTTAATAGCAGAAAATAATGAGCACTACTGAATATTTACCAACAGGGCTTTCAGGTTTGAGGCTACAGGACTAATACACATGAGCTTTCACCTTGCATGTACACTTACTCTGATTTTCAGATGTGCAGTAGCAGGTTAAAAAAACAGTACAAAGTTTCTTGCATCTTTGACTCTTCACAATCAGTTACATTATCATGTGCCTTACTGCTAGTTTTACATATAATAAAGATGCACTTTTACTTAATAAAACTAGCAAAGTTTATCTTGTCTGCTATAAGTTAGGGATAAAAATAAATAGCCCTAAGTACACTTATGTAATTTAGCTATTAATGGTGAATAGCAGATCAAAATCAGGCTTAAAATGGTAACGATGGTGAAAGCAAACAGATTAAGCACTGTCTGATCTATTTCTTCCACCTGTTACTTTCTACTGGATTGTTTCTGACAACACCCACACAATGGTGAGCTCTTCTCTCCTTAGGCAAAACAAGCACACAAACAAGCCAGCAGGCAAAGGTCGTCCATCCCATAGAAGAAAGGTGCAATTAGGGACATTAGGATTTTGCCAGTATCACAAGGATTCTTGGTTGAGCAAAATCAAGGCCAGAATCCTCTCTGATAATGACTTTTGACAAAGCACTTCAGAGCTTCTGCTTTCCAAGTCAAGAATGCAAAATCAGGAAACAGGACACTCTAAACTTAACCCTGGTTATCTTATGTAGCAGCTGTTAATTGACTTATTTTATCTATAAATGAGTATTTTAACAATAGAAAGCATTTCATGTGATGATCATGAAACATTATAAATAATACTTTCCATGTCTTCACCATAGTACCTGGAATTTGACATATGATCAATGAATATTACCTATTACTATTAATTCTGTTCTATACTTAACAGAACCACTACTTTTTCTCCTAATTTGATTCATTAAAAAGTGCATAGCTTTCTTTTTTGTGTTATTTGCAAAAAA
>RJWM01028169.1:0-25932 GCA_004363535.1 Dasyprocta punctata | reverse complement strand
AATCAGAAATATTCTCTCAGCTAAAAAATGAAATGAGAATCATTATTAAAGAAATGTGTGTATCTAAAGAAGAGCAAGATAAAAAAATAGAAGAACTTAAGAAAATGATCGAAACCCTGAATGAACAATATAAGACACAAACAGAATGCATGAAACAGATGCAAAGGGAAATGCAGGAAATGAAAAACTCCATGGAAAGCTTGAAAAACCGCTTAAACAAAGCTGAAGATAGAATCTCAGATCTTGAAGACAGCATGGGAGATCAGGGCCATGAAAGAAAATATCTCCTAAAAATAGTAAGGAACAGAGAAACAACAATTCAACAGCTGAGCCGGGTGTGGTGGCGCATGCATTTAATCCCAGCACTCGGGAGGCTGAGGTAGGCAGAGCGCTGTGAGTTCGAGGCCGGCTTGGGCTACAACGCTAGCGCAAGGCCGGCCTGAGCTACACAGTGCGACCCTGCCTCAAAAACCAGGGACGGGAGTTTGGCTCAGTGCCTTATGCGCCTGTCAGGCAGGCACGAGGTTATGAGCTCGATTCCTGGTGCCAACAAAAAAAAAAAAAAAAAAAATTCAACAGCTGCAAGACAATGCCAAGAGAAATAACATAAGATTAATAGGCATAAATGAAAAAGCAGGAGTCAATACCAATGACCTGCAAAAACTATTCACAGAAATGTAGCAGAAAACTTTCCAAACATGGGAAGAGAATCTGAAATACAGCTAACTGAGGCATACGGAACCCCAGGTAACCATAACCAAAATAAATCCACACCCAGACATATAATAATAAGGGTATCAGAATTACAGCACAAGAACAAAATACTAAAAGCTGTCAGAGAAAAGAAACAGATCACCTATGAAGGAAAGCCTATCAGAATCACGGCAGACTTCTCAACACAAAACTTTAAGTTAAGAAGAGCTTGGAGTAAAGTATTTCAAACCCTGAAAGAAAACAACTTTCAACCCCAATTGATGTACCCTGCAAAACTATCCTTAAAAATTGATGGAGAAATAAGATACTTTCATGACAAAGAAGAATTGAAGAAATTTATGGCCACCAAAACAGCACGACAGAGAGTACTGAAAGACACACTAGAAAGAGACAAAGATAGCCACAATCTTAAGAACAACAACAAAAGGAAACCACTAAGCAGGGCAAGTAATTAAACAGAAAATGTAGAAAACCAACAGCAGAAAGATATCATGAGAGGGATGAGCCGGTATGTATCAGTTATATCAATCAATGTAAATGGTCTCAAATCACCAATAAAAAGAAACAGACTAGCAGAGTGGGTTAAGAAACAAAACCCAACAATATGCTGTGTACAAGAAACGCATTTCACTCAAAAGGAAATTCACAGACTAAAAATCAAAGGCTTCAAAACAATACTCCATGCAACAGGAACCCAGAAAAAAGCAGGGGTAGATATCATGTTTACAGACGATGCAAACTTCAAACCGAAAATGATCAAAAGAGATAAAGAAGGTCACTACATACTTGTTAGGGGAAAACTTCAAGGGGAAGAGATTACAATCATAAATATATATGCACCAAATATGGGAGCACCCAACTATGTAAGACAATTCTTAATAGACATGAAAAACCAAATAAACAATAATACAGTTATAACAGAGGACCTTAACACCCCATTGTCACAGAGAGATAGATCAACCAAACAAAAAATCAGCAAAGAAATAGCAGAACTGAATCAAGCTTGTGAACAAATGAACCTAGTAGATGTATACCGAGTATTCCACCCATCAACATCAGAATACACATTCTTCTCAGCTGCACATGGGTCATTCTCTAAAATAGATCATATATTGGTCCACAAAGCAAGCTTAAGTAAATACAAATGAACTGAAATAATTCCATGCACATTATCTGACCACAGCGCAGTAAAATTGGAAATGAATGACAAAAAACCTACAATAACTGCATAAACACATGGAAATTAAATAACACCCTCCTAAATAACCAATGGGTCACAGAAGAGGTTAAAGAAGAAATTAAACAATACCTACAACTGAATGAAAATGCACATACAAACTACCGGAACCTGTGGGATACAATGAAACCAGTTCTCAGAGGGAAATTTATAGCACTAAACTCTCATATCAGAAAAACGGAAAGAACACACATGAACAACCTAATGCTGCACCCCAAACTTCTAGAAAAAGAAGAGCAAGTCAAGTCCAAAGCCCAAAGAAGGGATGAAATTATTAAGATTAGAGCAGAAATTAATGCAATTGAAACTAAGAAAACAATACAAAGAATCAATGAATCCAAGAGTTGGTACTTTGAAAGAGTAAATAAAATTGATAAACCCCTAGCCAACCTTATCAAAAAGAGGAAAGAAAAAACTCAGATCCATGCAATAAAAAATGAAAAGGGTGCAATCACTACAGACCCAGTGGAAATACAGAAGATCATCAACACCTACTTCGAAAACCTTTACTCACATAGATTCAATAACACAGAAGAAATGGACAGATTCCTAGAAACCTATGAATTACCAAAGCTGAATCAAGAAGACATAAAGCTGCTGAATAACCCAATTTCAGCTAATGAAATTGAAAATGTAATTAAGACCCTACCAACAAAGAAAAACCGGGCCCTGATGGATTCACTGCTGAATTCTATAAGAAATTTAGGGAAGACTTAATGCCAACACTCCTCAAACTCTTCAATGAAATTGAAAGGGAAGTAAGTCTCCCTAACTCATTCCTGGAAACAAGTATTACCCTAATACCAAAACCAGAGAGACCCAACCAAAAAAGAAAATTACAGGCCAATCTCCCTAATGACATAGACGCAAAAATCCTCAATAAAATTCTGGCAAATAGAATACAGCAAGTTATCAGAAAGATTATACACCATGACCAAGTGGGATTCATCCCAGGAATGCAGGGATGGTTCAACATACGGAAATCAATACATGTAATACACCATATCAGCAGGGCTGTATCGGGTAATATGCTTTGTACCCCCAAGTCCTCATGTACTTTTGATGGGGCTGAGTCTGATGCTTGTGATCGTTTGTTGTCTAGCGCCAGGATTAATAAAGTGACTGCTACACCCGCCCAGGGGTGGAGCTGAGATACAGTGTAAGGGAAGGTGGGTCTTCCTGTTGCGCTTCCGCCACCCTCTCTCTCGCCAGCACGGATTGCGGCTTGTAGCTTGCAGCCGCCATGAACTGTAGCCCCGTCATCCCATGCTGCCTTGGAGCCCACTTTATGGACTGAAACTCCTGAGAAACTGTAAGAATAAACCTTTCCTTCCCTAATTTTGGGCGTCAGGTATTTTGTCTCGGCAACGAGCGAAAAGTAACCAAGACAAGGGCCAAGGACAAGAACCACATGATCATCTCAATAGATGCAGAAAAAGCTTTTGACAAAATCCAACACCCATTCATGATAAAAACCCTACAGAAAATCGGAACAGATGGTCTCTACCTCAACCTGATAAAAGCCATATATCATAAACCAACAGCCAACATCTCACTAAATGGACAAAAACTGAAAACTTTCAACCTAAAATCAGGAACAAGACAAGGATGTCCATTACCACCACTCCTATTCAATATAGTTCTGGAAATACTAGCCAGAGCAATTAGAAAAGAGAAAGAAATAAAGGGAATAAGGATAGGAAAGGAAGAAGTGAAATCATCATTATTTGCAGATGATATGATACTCTACGTAGAAGACCCCCAAAAATCCATTAGAAGACTTTTAAAAGTAATAACTAAATTTAGTAATGTAGCTGGATACAAGGTGAACACTCAAAAATCAATAGCATTCTTGTACACAAACAGCAAAGTCACTGAGAGAGAAATAAGGGAAACCACACCCTTCACTATAACATCCAAAAAAAACAAAATACTTAGGAATCAATCTAACAAAGGAAGTAAAAGATCTATACAGTGAAAATTACATTACCCTAAAGAAGGAAATCGAAGAAGATTTCAGAAAATGGAAAGTTATTCCCTGTTCATGGATAGGAAGAACAAACATCTTGAAAATGGCCATTCTCCCAAAACTATTATATAGATTCAATGCAATCCCAATCAAAATACCACCTGCCTACCTGACAGAGCTGGAGAAAGCATTCCTGAAATTCATCTGGAACCAGAAAAAACCTAGAATAGCAAAGGCAATTCTGGGCAACAAAAGAAAGGCAGGAGGCATCACAATCCCCGACTTGAAACTATACTACAAAGCTACTGTGATAAAATCAGCATGGTACTGGAATGAAAATAGACCTGAAGATCAATGGAATAGATTAGAAGATACAACCACAACTACAAACACACTCAGCCACCTCATCTTTGACAAAGGGGCCAAATATGTACATTGGAAGAGAGACAGCCTCTTTAACAAATGGTGCTGGAGAAACTGGTTCTCTATATGCCGTAAACTAAAACTAGATCCATGCCTATCACCATGCACTAAAATAAAGTCAAAATGAATCAAAGATCTGAATATAAAAGCAGAGACACTAAACTTACTAGAAGACAGAGTAGGTAAAAATCTCGATGACATAGGAGTAGGCAGAGAGTTCATGAACAAAAATCAGATAGCACCAGAAACACTTCCCAGAATCAACACATGGGATCTCATCCTACTAAAAAGTTTTTGCATGTCAAAGGAAATCTCCAACAGAGTGAAAAGAAAACCCACAAACTGGGAAAATATCTTAGCCAATTGTCCATCAGACAAAAGACTTCTATCTAAAACATATAAAGAATTAAAAGAAATCAGGCTCCAAAAATTCAAGGACCCAATCCAAAAATGGGCATCTGAGATGAATACACACTTCTCAGAGAAAGAAATACAAATGGCAAATAAATATATGAAAAAATGTTCAACATCAATGGTCATTCAGGAAATGCAGATTAAAACAACGCTGAGATTCCATCTCACTCCAGAAAGAATGGCCAAGATTAAAAAATCAACCAACAACAAATGCTGGAGGGGCTGTGGGGAAAAAGGAACTCTCCTCCACTATTGGTGGGAATGTAGACTGGTGCAGCCACTGTGGAAGTTGGTGTGGAGATTCCTCAAGAAACTAGGATTAGAGATCCCATTCGGCCCAGCTGTCCCACTTCTGGGCATCTTCCCAGAAGAATTGAAAACATCATACCACAGTGATATCTGTGCACCTATGTTTATAGCAGCCTGATTTGTAATAGCCAGATCTTGGAAACAACCCAAGTGCCCATCAATCAAAAATGGTGTATGGGGTATGCTATGTCCCCCCAAGTTCTCACATACTTTTGATGGGGCTAAGTCTGGCGCTTGCTTGTGTATGGTTTGATGTACCCACCCAGGGGTGGAGCCAACATACAATGTAAGGTAAGGCGGGTCTTCTGCTTCCGCCTCTCTCTCTCTTCTTTCTCTCGCCGGCACGGCTTGCGGCTTGCAACTTGCAGCCACCATGAACAGCAGGCCCTCCATGCCACGCTATCTTGGAGCCAACTTAAGTATGGACTGAAACTCCTGAGAAACTGTAACAATAAACCTTTCTTTCCCTAATTTTGGGCATCAGTTATTTTGTCTCAGCAACGAGCGAAAAGTAACCAAGACAAATGGATAAAAAAGATGTGGTATTTTTATACAATGGAGTACTACTCAGCTATTAAGAAAGATTGCATTGAGACTTTTGTAAGTAAATGGTCACGACTTGAGACCATACTCGTGAGATAAATCAAACCCACATGTGTAAATACTGTATTGTCTCCCTAGTGTAAGAAACAGAAAAGTATATATGATCCAAAATCTGTAATAAATACTACATAAGGGTGAAGAACAGCTCAAAGTACAAGAGTAACTAGGAAGGGAAAAGGCGGAAAGAGAAAAGGAAAGAGGAAAAGATATAAACCTGTATATATGTATATGTAAGATAACTAGAATGAACACACTGTTGAATCTATTCGTTGTTGAGAAAGAATAGTTAATGCTCATATGATTAGATTAATTTTACATGTCTATATCTGTTAATGTATGTAACCATTTTAAAGATAACGATGCACAATATTGCAAGCATTGTCAAGTTTCTGTCATCCGAGTTTGTAAATCTGCAATGTTAGTGTAGTGTATTTACTCTAGTCGTTTGTTTGTCTTTTTTGCTTGTTGTTTTTGTTTTATATGTCTTTTTTCTGGTTTTTTTCTGCTAAAATAAAAAAAAAAGAGTTCCAAATATTTAGAAATTAGCACATGGTTAAAGAAACAAATCACAAGGGAAATTAGAAAATGTTTCAAGCTGAATAAGAACAAAAGCAAAATATCAAAAGTAATAAGATTTTGGTAAAGACTTGTTTTTATTTTAGAAAAAAGGAAAATTTCAAATTGATAGTTGATATGCTTAAAATTTAGAAAAAGATCAAAATAAATGTAAGCAGAATAAAGAATAATAAAAATGGAAGCATAAAATCTTAAAATAGAAAAACAATACCAAAATATAGAAACAAAAATTTGATTCTTAAAGAGACCAAAATTTTGAGAAATTTTTTGCCAAACTGATCAAGAGTGGTAAGAGAGAGATAGATAATAAAAATCATCAAAAGAATGAAAGCAGAGAAAAATTTAATGAACCCCATAAAATATGAGACTATCGTGTATAATTTACTGCCAGTAGACTAACCTAGTTCGATGAAATATGAAATGAGCAACATCCTAGAAAGACAGTAGTTCCCAAAACTAAAGAATAGACAAGCTAAATGGATCAATAACAAGCGAAACATATTACTAGTAATTGAAAGTTATCACATAAAGATAAACGCAGGCCTGGATGATTTCAACCAGAAATTTTATCAAATATTTCAAAAGTAAAAAATATATATTCTCCACAAGCACTTTCCAGCAATGCAGAAAAATGCTTTTCCCCTCGCTCAATGATCCTGCATTACTCTAATAACAAAGCCAGAAAAAGATACCAGAAAAAGGCAGACCCATATCATTCACAGAACTGGGGTGAGGGACAGAAGAAAATGTTCGCAAACTGAATCCAACAATATAATGCAAGGACGGTGATTACCAAATACATATAAAGATAGTCAACTTGATTAGGCTTTATAGAAATGGAAGTTAAATTTAAAATGGAATACCACTAATATGACTAATTTAGCTGTTAATATTAAGTGCTGGCAATGATATGGAGAAACCAGAAGACAGATACATTGCTAGCAGTTCATAATAACCAAAGACTGAAAGTAATTCAATGTCCATGATCTGTTAAATGCATAATTGAAATGGAGTATATCTATAAATGAATGTTATTCAACAATAAAAACAAATAAATTACTACTAGATCTACAGTGTGAGTGAACTAATTATGCTAAATGAAATAATCCACATGCAATATACTGTATATCACAAATTCCATTTGTATGAAACCAGAGGAGAGGAGAAGAAAAGAAAAGAGAAAAAAGAAAAGAGAAAAAAAAGTCACCCTAGCTGTTACCCAGAGCTGGATGTTAGCGTAAATGTTGACTGTGAACAGGTAAGCAAAAAATTCTGGGATAAAGAAAATTTTCTGCAACTGAGTTGCGATAACTTCATAGAGTCATACGTTCACTAAATATCACTGAGTTGTGCACTTATAATAGTTTCTTTTCGGGCTATGTGAACTACATTTCAAAAAGGCATCATTAGTAAAGGAATTTATCATTTCCTTTCTTCTGAGCTTCTCAGTTTCTCCCAAGTGGCATTGTTCTTCATCAGTTAACATACCAGCAAGTTGGAGAGGCTGTGATTGACATAAAGACTGTATCAGTCCTATACTGGAGTTCATTAAAATGAATTCATATGTCAGTAAATTCATTGTCAATCAGCTTTCTCATTCTCATTGCTGAAACACCTGCTAACTCACAGACTTTTTGTGACATGGTTTGACACCAACATCTTTGGAAAGCAATTCTTTCATCTCTAATGCTCTTACAGGTGTTTTCTGTTGAACATTCCTCAGGAAATCTTATACATCCAAATTCTTCTTTCAGATTCTTTCCTCCAGAGAATCTGGCCCCTTACTGTTTACTCCACATTTGGTATTCCGTGTTTACTAACACAACTCTCTCATGATATAAATGATCTGTAATTTCTTCAAATATGGAGTAGTTCCATAATGAATATAACTCTCCATAGTCTCTACTCTCCTGTTACCATGTCATCATGGTGTGTAATAGCTTTCTATAATATTTTGTCTTCCCAAGATTCACTGAAAGAATAAAACAAAGACTCACTCTATCCTTAATCCTCTAAGTTCCAGAAATAGAAATGCTGGGGCAGGCACATTCTAACCTAAATACAGACAATCTTAATGTCTAAATCACCATTATCCCCCAATACCTCCTCCTCAACTGACTTTGGCACTCTATTTTCTCCCCAAATCTTTGTCTTTGTAAGCTATGAGCATAACAGCTTTTTTTAAAAATTTTTTTGTTGTTGTTGCTGTTGCTGTTGTTTTGTTTTGTTTTGTTTTATTTTGTTTTGTTTTGTTTTGTTTTAAGTTGGACTGGCTTCTTTCTCCATTGGAATAATAGTACTACTAAACTAATGGAACAGAAACAACAACAGAGACAACAGAAAAAGGATGAGATTTTAAAGTTACCTCGATGAGAGTGTATCTATTCTAGATGATTCTCTAGGACATAAATACATATCGCAAGAAATCTTTACATACACGGATGCATTATAGTTAACATTTCTAGTCTTACTCTAGCCTCCTTATTCCCCCCAAAAAGATGTAAAATATATTGAACAGTTCCCATGATGCCTACTGATTCTTCAGGCTGAGACACTAATTATCTCAGCTGGCAATATTTCAGTATTTTCACTACCTAACATAATAAAGTTCAGCAAGTTGTTATCATTCTTTTTCTCCCCATATTTCTAAAGTACTGTTAGGACTGCAATGTAGAATATGTGTAGAAATGAAATGGTGTAACGAAAACTGCACAGACCTTGAAGGCAAATAAAACCTGACTCCAAATCCTAGCTTTTCAAGTTTTTTTTGTTTTGTTTTGTTTTGTTTTGTTTTTTGCCAATGACAAGCAGACCATGCTCGTTTGAGTATGAGTTACTCATGTAAATGAAAAGGAGTTGTTTTGAAAATTTAATGTGGCAAATGTATAAGGAATTCTAATATTAACATAAAAACACTTTAAAACTTTTAATATACTGAACTAAATTCATATGCATGGATTCAGTCCACGAATGGGAGGAACAGGGTCAAACATCAAGCCATGAAATAGAAAGGGAACATGAAAAGACACTGAAGAAAAAGTAGTCCGTATGCCTCTGTGTGTCAGAGAAAGGCACAGAGAAAGAGAGACAGTGAGAGAGAGACAGAGACAGAGATGGCTTTACTCCTCTAGCTTTATTTCAAAAGAAAAGAAGATGATATCAACAGTCAACCAGATGCTTTGCTTCTTTTCTTTTCTAATACTTTCACATACCTGAAGCATTTGATATTGAATAATCTAAGCACTATGAGTCCCATAGCAGGTGTGTGTGAAGGCCATGTGAACTAGAAGAAAATATGAATGTGGCTGACTTTGTCTCTGTCTTTCACCCAACTTCTGGGAGTACTTGTTGCTAAGATATGATTCTGGCTATTATACTCGTGGAGAATGGAACAAAGATGTCAACCGAAGCCAAAAAAATCTACTAACTCATCTCAGCTTCAATTTCCTTCTCAGCAAAACAGAAATAGGGCTGAGAGAATGGTAAATAACGTATGTGAGGGATCTAGTACATATTAGGTAATAAATGAATCATGTCTCTAATTATCTCATTGTGCAAAATCAAAACATTCTCTACCATGCCAATCAAAATAAATGAGATGAGAAACATTGATAAAAATGGTGATTTTCAGAGACAACTTTCAGTTTTCATATGCCACCTGTGAAAATAATCATATTTACATTTTAATACTGTCACTGAAATCTAATTTTTCTTGCACTAAGAAGGCCTGCAAAGGATGAGAATGAAGAAGCATGAGGCTGTCCAAAATAATGGATAATTTCTAGGCATGAGACACATTCCTAGCAAGATATGTGAGAAATTCCTGAGATAATAACTTGCATTCCCACTACTGTATAAATGGAACTATTTATTGTTGTCATTATCTCACCTATTATCATTATCACTGTTCTGTGAATCCCCAGACAGACCAATTAATTCCTAAGGGGATCCGGTGGTATGAGTTTCATGTCTGTACAATTCTACCTGGAAAAGTCCCGAGCACTTTTGAAGACTTGTTCATGTCCAAACTGAAACTGCAGTGCTTCCCACGAGGCAGCTGCCTGGCTGGCTGTCCTGCCTTGCTCAGCTGGGACACAACTCTTCTGATTTCCCCAGCTCAAACTCTCAGATTCATAGCTTATTCATTCATTTATCTCTCTTTCCTCTCTTCTCAGGTATTTGCCACTGCTCTATTCTTGGCGACAAAACAATTAAGAATCTTCTAAATTTGTTCTCTTGATTCCCTGACTTATTTTCAAGACCTGGAAAAAAAAAAGACAGACACAAAGACTCTCAACAATGTTTCCACTGATAATATTTATGGAAGATATTTCAGGTTAATGATTCTTTCCCAAAGAGTGCCGTTTTGACAAACAAGAAATTTGAGAGTCAACTCACACTATGAGAGTCTGAGATGCTTAAAAAGAAGGAACTCTCTTGTTTATGACTGAGAATTTTAGGGTACATTCTACTGTATTTCTTCTTGGAGATAATCAATTCTTCTTCCATGCTACAACTACACTTTTCCTGTTGCAACATCAATTACATTCCACTCTAAAAATTTATCCTGAGTACTACACTCTACATTCTAAAAACCAATCATCGTATCTTATTCTCTAAGTCTGCTCAAATACTTAGAAAAAGATAGTCATTATAACACGTCTACTACAAGTAGCACCTGAAGATTTTGCTAATACAAGGAACTGGGTATGAACAAAGTGACATTGTAACATCTGTGATGCACCACTAACCAAAGTTCTAGAATGGAGAACAATCCCAGAGGATAAACAGAAAATGTGCTAACCAAAGTAGAGTAGAGAGGTCACTTACTCTGAAGAATGATACTGATACATTTCATATATATATATATATATATATTATATATATATATATATATATATATCCAAAAATGGGAGAAGTAAAATGTAATAATTATGAAAGTCTACCTCTTTTGGCACTTTTAAAAGACTTGTTTTAGAAAAAGTTGAAAGAAAGAAAAATAATTTTTCCACCTTACTATCAGGTTCATTCATGGATTTGGGGGGACCATGGAGCAGAGCAATGGGCACTTTCCCCAAGGACCCATGCCACTCTAGGACCTCTGGCTGGGCTGACAACTCCCAGCACCTGCATTTCTTCCTTCAAGGGCTGTCTCTAGCCCATACCTAGCCTGCTTCACCCACCTGTGAAGCATTCTGGATAAGTGTGGGCATTATCTTCCCCCCAGCAGTAGTCTTCAACCGATTTGTTAAAGGAATTGGTATATCAAAAGCCCAACAATTTTTTCTACTAGGCAAAATGACATGGAGATATCATTTTATGCTAAACTTCAGGGTTTCTCCAGCAGAATTAAGACTGAGTAGAGCACAAAACAAGACACTCTGGTAATATACATTTTGCTGACTGCTTTTTCTTCTTTGTCTCATTTCCTAGTCTTCTATCACTGTTCTCCTTTTTTCCTAAATTAATTACTTGCCTATGAATCTATGTTTTAAGGTCTATTTCTAAGACAAACTACGCCAAGATTTAATTCCACCCATCATAAAAGAAACTAAATCAGAAATAGTAAAAACTCTAGGTTAACTAAACTTCTGATTCATTTGCACAATTACTGAAAACCCACTGTGGTGAGAATGGTGAAGACAGAGCTGAAAAGAGCATTAATTTCAAAAAGTGGAAAATTATCAAGATTTTTAATGTGGTAATTAGAAAATACAAAAATAGCTATTAAGGATAAAATGGAAAGCAAGACAAGAAATACTGGGTGAACATTTTCCAGGAAGAATTAGAAAAAGACAGTATGAAATGAAGGGACCATTATGCACACACCAGTATGCAATAACCTCCTCTGTCACAGGGATTTGGGGACAGCTTCAGAGACTGAATAATATGATCGTTGAGAGCATAAACATTGAAAACAGACTTCTGAGTTCAGATTGTAGTTTTTCTATTTATTATCAATGTGACATTGAACAAATCAATTCACCTCTGTGTGTCTAAATTTACTCATCTGTAAAACAAAGTTGCCTATCTCCTGCCTCTTTATTTATACAACTAAACATAGGTGCAAAATTATGACAGCAAATTGAAAATGTTATAAATAATAATTTGTTTCAACTATGTGGCTAATTAACTCAGAGGAAAGAAAATGGGAGAAAAATAAGAAAATCGGATGTAAGACAGATCATGAATGATCATAAATTTCTTGCTAAAGAACTGTTCATTCTTTAAATTCCAACAAACTGCATGAGCACAGGAAAAATTCAACCTGCCAAATTTTGTAAGTGAAGTCTTGGTAGAACACAGCTACTCTCAATTTGTATATCATCTATGACTGTATTCATGCTACAATGGTACAATGACTCACAAGGTCAGAATTATTTGTTATCAGGCATTTTACAGAAAAAGTTTGCCAGACCTAGCTATAGATGGCAGAGATTGTATTAAGATTAACAAGTCAGATTTCATAATCGTCAAAAGAGGAAGGGTTTGGTGTGTAGATAAAAATGGATGTATTAGGAGTTGATGAAGAAAGGGTAGAATAAAGATTTCAAACTTGCAAGCAGCAGTGTTTGTATAGTCTCTAGATGAGTTTGTTTTATTTCATAGTGATCATACATTTCATGTTAGTTTTCAATATTTATAATAAACTGTTCTCACTAATAAAACCTGAATTTCTGGCTTTTGTAGAAAAGCAGAAGCCAGGCATGGTGGCACACGCCTTTAATCCCAGCACTCGAGAGGCTGAGGTAGGTGAAGCATTGTGAGTTTGAGGCCGACTTCAGCTACACCGCCAGGGCAAGACCAGCCTGAACTACATAGTATGACCCTGTCTCAAAAAACTAGGGTCAGAGTTTGGCTCAGTAGCTTAAGCACCTGCCTGGCAGGTGCAAGGTTGTGAGTTCAATCCCTGATGCCACAAAAAAAAAAAAAAAAAAAAAAAAAAAAAAAAAAAAAAAAAAAAAAAAAAAAAAAAAGAAAGAAAAGAAAAGAAAAAGAAAAGCAGAAGTTCTGGCAAGAGTTTGTGCATACTCCTGAGTGACAAAATCATGTATGACTCCAAAGCAACTGACATATTTACACAAGGCATGTGTTTTCCAAGACATCACATCCTCTGCTACTTTCTCTCAGCTTCACTCTTGCCAGAAATACTCTGCCACTGACAGGCCCAAGGGCACAGAGCATGGGAGAAGGAGCCATTTTCTCTCAAAACAGTGGCCTTGAGAGACAGATGGATTAGGACAAACAGGTGAAAAAGAGAGTCTCATGAGAAGAACCTGAACTATGAGTTCAATTCATTTATTTATGAGAGTAAAAAGATATAAAATGGCAAAAGGAGAAGATGTTTAGGAGCAGTTGCTTGGGAAGGTAAGAACCAGGAGGTCCACAGCAGGGAGCATGTTAGTGAATAAAAATGACTGCTAGTCTGCAGCATTGCATTTGATTGATGCATGAGGCTGTCTTGGATGAGAGCCATGGGAGGGACTGGTGGCCCTCAAAGACTTGACCTTTGTGTGAAGTTGCTATGGTATTAGAAATAGTTGTGGGTAGGTTAAGGTTGGTGTGGTTTTGAGTTTTGTCTTTAGAGATGCTGCCTACAAAAGTGTGCAAGTTAATTAGTGCAGTCTAAAGGTTACATTATGGTCATAGTGAGGTCTCTATTCAAAGAATCCCTAGAGAAAAGCACAAAATAGTTGGTTAAAGAATGTACGAGATTTCTTCGAAGTATAAGGTCGTATATTTCTAGTATATTTAGAATGAAAAAGAAAAAAATGTCATCCAAAACTGTAAATGCCTTTTTAAAAAAGTTGTAATGACAGGGATTTTTTCCTTTTTTTCTACTTTTTACAGAATAAATGTGCCTTTTCTCTAAAGAATTTCCCCTAAGTACCTGTAGATGTAGATTTTCCCATTCTGTCATATCAGTGTATCCTGGCCTTTTATATGCCAGTCATGATTTTTCCCCTTGATTTTCTATCCTTTCCTCTAAGAAGACAGCTATAAAAAAAAAGAAAACAGGAAATACAAAGAAAAAAATATGACATTTAAACCTACAGTTTCTTACTATTATTGTCTTTTCACTATCAAAGGAAAACATTCTGTTGGTCTTACATTGGAAAGCAGTCATCCTACTCTTTAGTGTTTATCTCAGAAAATCAGAGAAAGTCATATTTTTATTTAATTAACTGTTAGGAATAGCCATGAGAGAATGCCACCTCTCCGCCACAGTCGTTTAGACTCTGCAGTGGAGGAATTAAACTTGAAAAGGAAGAAAAGCCCAAGGCTCCAAACAATTCAATACACAAATATCATATACTGGTGACTGAGATGAAAGAATATTTTAATGTTGCCATTCTTGACTTAATATTATTCCCTATTCAGAATGAAACATTTTACATTTCAGTAAGAAAAGGGAAACTACACAAGTGGTAGATGTAGATACTTAGAGTGTTAAGACTGGGTTAATAAATTCACTTCCCCAAGGAATCATCAATGAATTTAGGACTGGAGAGTGAAGAGACTGATAACTTCTAAGAAGTTATCAGTAGATAAGTATAAATAATGGTGACTCCTGTTAAATTAAAAGAAATGGAATACATATTTTGAATAGTGACACTTCTCAGTGAAATTCATTCTGGTCTGTGCAATGGAAGAAAAGTCCAGTTGGATAAGTAGGAATTACAAAGGACATTTAGAAGTTAAAGCACAGGACTCTGAAGTGCTTTATAAAATTGATTCCCCCATAATTTTTGAAGAAAGGAAAAAGGAAGAGATGAGACAGGAAATACGAGTCCCTAATGACATCACTTTTGACCCACAAATACATGGAAAGGATGGGAAAGGGAAAAGCACTGCTCAGAGTTAAATCATCAGGGCTTAAAATTTTGCTAGAATTAGAAATTCTTCACTTAACGGAAAATAAGAAAGCTGTGGTTATATTTAGTCTTCTCAAAGCCTAAGGAACCTGAGAATGTAGTTTGTTTACTTATTTTTCCCCAACTTTTTTTTTTCTTTTTCATTTCCTGAAGATAGAATCATAGTTTTTAAAATAAGAATTTATCTATCTTTCTTCACCCTTATCTAAGCATAGAAAATAAGCACCACTGGTAAAATTTGGTGAAATTCTTCCTGTCTTTAAAAGTTTAAACAAACACTCTTCTTTATGTAAAATTTGCTTCCTATGATATATAAGTCAAACTGTCCATGTGCAATGTGTGTCACTGTTCTCTTAAATATGAGAAATAGAAGGGATGAAAGCAACCACTTATTTTCTCCATTAGACACAGAGGTCAAGATTCAGTGGGGTGTCACAGTCTGATGCAAGCTCTGTTGCAAGTAATTTGTTACTATTAATAGCTCAAAGTTTGAAAATTATTTACTTTTGTTTGTAAGTAAGGTAAAAGCCAAGGTTATCCAGAAATATCACTCTTACTCAGCTACATAGTGGTATCTTTTCCTGAGTGGGAGAGAATGGGAAGCTTTATAAGTAACATGCTAGTGAGTGACTGTCACCCTCCACTTGTTTTCAGAGACAAATGAAATCATTTAACCAGACTAAGGGAAAACAGCAACATTGCCCAGAGCTATAGAAAGCAAGGTGCCGTCTGAAACTTAAACTGAAAAATCAAGGCAAGATGGACATGCAAAGCCCATTCCTAAATATGGGAAAATGGGTGTGTCTATGCCCTGAGAGAAATTCCAGCCACCTGTACTAAGATCAGTGCATCAACCCCCAAGTTAGGAAATATGTGACTGGTTCAATCTTTGCCCTGAATAACATACTCAGAAAAGTCCCTTTTGAGTTCTATTTGGTTTTATGTGTTAATTTTGTTTTTCTTCCTCCAAAAAACCCAAATTTGCAAGACTTTTGTTATTAATAATTTTATTACATGCTAATAAATTATCTTTCTGGTGTTTTCCGATGTATTGACATCATTTTATTTCAGGCCCTATGTTAGGAGCTAGCTTTAGAGAGATATTTTAAAAAGAGTCTATGTGTTGGAAGTATATCTCAGTGGTAGAAGACCCATCTAGCCCTGCATGAGACCCTGGGGTCTAGCCCCCCTCACCCTATATCTGCCCAAAAATTGTCTCCTCACAGAACTTACCCTTTTAAATTAATTAATGTAAGCTTGTTTGAGAAAGGTTAATGTACTTGCCCTATATATTCAATAATCATGTTTATGAGCCTAGAGAAGCAAAGAGCAGCATTTGGGTTGTAGGGAATATAAAAAATGAAAAAAATACGTTATGAGGAAGTTTTTAGGGGATAAATCACCTGACCTCAACTGGTAAACCATGCCCCCACAAGGATTCTCTTTGTGAATTAATCATCCCCTGCCCAGTCTTTGGTTCTATTAATGGTGCCACTGGACTGGATGAGTCCCATCCATACTGGGGAGGAACAATCTGTTTTACTTAAGTTTACTAACTCAAGTCTCATCCAGAAATATCCCACAAACACACCCAGAAATAATGCTGAACCAAATATCTGGGTGTCCTGTGTCCCATTCAAGTTGATACACAAAATTAACTATTCCAAAGAGTTTTGCTTGCCTGCCTGCCTTTCTGCCTGCCTTTCTGCCTGCCTTCCTTCCTTCTTTTCTTCCTGCTTTCCTTCCTTTCTCTCTCTATTTTTTTCTTTCTCTGATTCATTTTCTTTTTGGAAGGCATGAATAAAGAGACTGTGATAAAATTCTAGTAAGTAATTGCTTAGGAGCTTATTGTCCTTCCACTCACGAAGTTCTTAAAAATAGTGCTCTTAATAGCTTGACTTGATTTAAACTTAAAATCTCTGCCTACAAACCAGAGTGGGTAGATCAATCTCTTTTTCTCTCTTAAGAGTCCCTTTAATAGACTGTGGCCTTCTATTTGTGAGGGTAATCAACAATAAGCAATATTTTAGTTTTGAAAACTAGCTAATAAATATTGCATAGAAAGACAGCAAACACATATTGAACTCTTTGCCTTTAATTCTGTATCACATTTCTGAACTGTCAACCACAGTGGGCCTTACCTGATGGAGAGGATTTGAGAGACATGTGAGGTTTGTGGGTGGGCCTTGCAATTGTTAAAGCATTAGTGAATGGGATCTTTCTCCTAGAAGAGAAATTCAGGAGAAAGAGGGCACTGTTTTCTTTTCTTATGAAACAGAATTCCTTTCAAATTCTCTGAGCCTTTTACTATAACTGCTGTAGCATGTGTTTTAAATTACACTGTATGAATGTGTTCCCTATAAAATTAGCCATCATGACCCATTGTTCCCCAGTCCTTACTTTCATCACATTTTAGAGGCCTGTGTTCCATATTAACAAATAACCCCTCGGGAAAATTATGCATTTTCCATACACCAGGTTTGTTACATATTTGATAAAACTTACTGTATATTTAAGGATACAGTTCAATATATAAAATTTTTTGAATAATAAAACAACTAGCCAATTGTTTCCTCATGGCAAACAAACCAGGAAGTCAAAATCAATATATCTACTATCAATATCAAAATAGAATTAACAGCTCCATTTTTAACCCATATGTATAGGAACATATATAACTCCATCAACATGTTAACTAGGGAGAGGGCACATTGCCAAGTTTAGAACCCACTCAAATTCCTTGGGTTCTGCGTTTAAAATGAAATTTGAAACTTACCGGGTCCAAGGTCCTTTTTGGTGCTGTAAAATGTGACTTCCTGGTTGAAAAAAACTGAAAGTTTTTGGATACCAACCTACTCACGCAAAATATGATAAGTGTGAATGAATCAGTAACATATGGATTGCATTTTCTTTCCTAAAATCTAAGATTTTTAAAACTTTTTAAATAGAAAATACATGGTAAAAACACGCACTGGATTCAGCCAAGTTAGATCATTTGAAAAATATTTCGAAGGCATTTTTTTCCCCAGTGGGTATGTGGCAGAATTTCCAGCCCATACTGTAAATGTACTTGCACTCTTTTCTTCAACCCTCTCCTCCACCTCTGAGTTAATACACAAGAGAAAACAATTAAACTGCTGCTCATTTCTGCTTCTCTCTCTTACTTTTTCTCAACTACTTCCTTGAGTGTAGCCTGAAAATTTCATGTATCACTTCTGTTGGAAAGACACAAATATTTTTACACTAAACTGTGCTCCAAAAGATTCTAAATGTAAAGGTTTAGGCCTGAATAGCAGTAAATGACATACATTTATAGTGAGAATGAATGGGTTTGTTCATAATTCAAAATAAACATCGCGACGGTAAGAGTTGTTTTCTTATCTTCAATGCAGAAACCATTAATCACTTAATCAAAATTGAGTAGTATACAAATTTCTCAGAATGACTCTGGAGTATCTAACTAATCAATAAAACTGTAAGGAAATAAAAATATTGGAATGTCTTCAATCTCAACCAATATATTGGAGTGTGAGTGTGACTGTGTGTGTACAAAATAACACATTTTATATTCATGCCTCCATATTTGAAATGCTTTCTGTCATTAAATATCTGGATTTGAAAATTATTTTTGGCTGCTGTCAACCCCAATCCTAAATTCACTTAATTGTATGCATTGTTTCTGAAAAAATATTACATACACATGTAGCTTTCTGATTACAACTCCATTCAGTTTTCTACAATCCTGTATGTTTTGTAACTTTGAGTTTAACATATTTTCAGGACCTGGCCAGGGCTGTGTGTACCTGGACATTTTAAGGGTTGTTCTATCTTATCTACTCAGTTTAAGTACAATATTACAGAAGTTTGAGCTGGGTTTGGACATAAATCAGAAGTTATTTCTTAATGGATTTCTATTTTCTGGGTAAAAACAACAATGTTCTACTTCTTAAGATAAATAATTGCATGAATATAGATGTGACATACAACCTTTTTATTTCTGAAATACACTGAAGGAAAAAAATATATATACATATAACATAGGGTCAGGAGTTTGGTTCAGTGGCTTAAGCACCTGCCCTGGCAGGTGTGAGGTTGTGAGTTTGATCCCTGGTGCCAAAAAAAAAAAAAAAAAAAAAAAAAATATATATATATATATATATATATATATATATATATATATATAGTGTAGAATATTGACTGTCATAGTATATAATATCCTTTTAGGTTATTTATATAAAGCAAAAACCAAGAAGGCTATTTAAAAACAAAAGGAATATAATTCTCATATTTTATGCAATAGAACAAATCGCACAATATTACATTAATATTTATCTATATAAAACTGAGCTCTGGAGACATGGATAGCTGCAATTACCTGAATTTTAGCAGATTAATCCATGAAAATTGTCTTCCAACTGTCTAATTACAATTAATGAATCTAATCACAGTTATGGCTTGAACATCATACTTTCATCTTAAAATCTACTATGTCTGTTTTCAGCTTCTTGTGTGAAACATTATTGGCCTAAATTTTTCAAGAAAGGTGAAAACTTTCTAAACATTTTGAAATCTCAACACTAATAATGTTGGGTTTTATTTATTTTACTTTCAACATAATCTATTTTATATCTACAAAGTGTCAGATGCTTTTCTACTTTGTGAGGATTTTCAATAACTGCATAAATTTTATGCTGTATCAGGATACAAAAGTCCTAAATATTCATCACAATAAGTGATATTTTCCTTTTTAATATTTTTATTAGTAGTACATGTTTGCAATACATAGAGATTACATTCTTCAGGAGTTGGTACAGTTTCTTTCACAGATAGGAACAGACCTCGCATTAGAAGCAGTTGTAGATGTGGATAAATCATGGAAGCAGCTTACACATATGCCGGACATTGTCATAGTTGTGCTGCTGTGTGTTTACTGTACAGTGTGATAGTGTACAGAAGCACAGGACAGGGGACTTACTGCAGTTATTTGTGTGCGTGTGTGTTTGGGGTTTTATTTTTTTTTTAATGCTTTACATTGTATATTTGTTTCCAAGTTGTTCTAAAACTCACTGGACTGACAAATGTTTTCCCCAAACAGCATTTATTCTTAAATCAGGGATTTACAGTGTATTTACACAACACTGCTTAATTCTTCTTATGATCTCTTCCTCTATTTTCCCTCCCCCTCCCTATATCTCTAGGTATCTGTATTGGTTGATCCTGTGTCCCCCACAAGGACTCATAATTTGGAAGGGGCTGAGTCTGGCATTCATAATTGATTTGTTGTCTAGCACTGGGATTGGTGGTGTGAGGGCTGCACCTGCCCAGGGGTGGAGCCAACATACAGAGTAAGAGCAGGATGAATGCATGTCTCTCACCCTCTTGCCCTCTCTCTTGCCAAGTTCATGCACCTTGCTGTTTGGTGGCTGCCATGAATGGCTGCCCTGCCACAGCACTCTGCTTTGGAGCCAACTTAGGATGGACTGAAACCCCCCGAGACTGTAAGAAATAAACCTTTCCTTCCCTAATTTTGGACATCAGGTATTCTGTCTCAGCAATGAGTGAAAAGTAACCAAGACAGTATCCTTCCCATTTGCAAAAGATCTGTTTCCTCATTTTCAATTATCTAACTTTATTCTTCTATTTAAATTGTTTACACTTCGAGTTTCTCATATAAGAGAAGTGGTGCAGTATTTAAAATTGTGTGTCTAATTTATTTCACTTAATATTATGGTCTCAAGGTGAATCCATTTTCCTATAACTGACTCGAATTTACCCTACTTTATGGCAGAGTAAGACCTCATTGTTTATAAATATAATATTTTCTTTATTCATTCATCTACTGATGAAAATATAGGCCACTTTCATGGTTTGGCTGTTATAAGTTGTGCTGCTATAAAGATGAGTATACACATATCACTGAAATATGATGTCTTTAACTCTTTTGGAAAAAATTCCTAAAACAGGAAGTGCTGGGTGAATTGGAAATTCTACCTTTATGTTTGTGAGGAAACTTCATAGAGATTTCCATAGAGGTTCTACTACTTTACATTCCTGCCAACAATGTAGAAGGATTCATTTTTCTGTGTAACTTTGCAGCATTCATCATTATTTGTTTTCTTGATGATAGCAATTATTTCTGGAGGAAGATAAAATCTCAGTGTTGTTTTAGTTTGTGTTTCTCTAATACCAAAACATACTGCACATTTTTTCACATATTGCCATTTGTACTTTTTTCAGAAATATATATTCGTTTTTGCTGCCAACTTATTGATCGGCTGTTTTATTTGAGTGGCTATCTAGTATTTTAGAGTTCTTCATATATTTGAGATATTAGTCCTGTATCTAAGGTAGAGCTAGCAAAAATTATTCTATTCTGCAGTTTGTCTTTTCACTCTACTGATTGTTTTCTTTACTATGCAGAAGCTTTAAAATTTGTTATAATCTCACTTATTGATTCTTGATGTATTTCTTGTGCAATTTTGATTCTGTCCAGAAAGGCCTTACCTAGGCCAATGTCTTGGTTACTTTTACTTTTCTCTCATTGCTGGGACAAAATACCTGACACTCAAAATGAAGGAAGGAAAGGTTTATTTATCTTACAGATTTTGGAGGTTTCAGTCTATACTCAGTTGGTTCCAAGGCGGGATGGCATGGCACTGGGACAACACTTCAAGACAGCAATAAGAGCAAAAAAGGTGAATACAAGACTCTTCTCCTCCCTTATGCTGTATGCTGCCTCCCCACCCCCACCCAGGGCAGATGTAGCATTCACAAAATCTCCTTGCCCTCCTTTGTACAGGATGAGGATATTTACAAAGTAAGAACCCTGGCTCCCTGCTGAGTCTTTCAGTTAAACTTCTAAACTTCTCAAGTTGACACAGTGTATCAACCATAACAGCCAATGTCTTCAAGAGTTTTGTATTTTATCATCCAGGAAATTAAGTATTTTTGTTTTAATATTTAGATATTTGAACTACTTTAATTTTATTTCAGTGCAAGGTAAGATATATGGGATACATATCTAACCAGTTTTCTCAGTACCATTTGTTAAAGAAGCTCTTTCCTACAGCATGTTTTTGGTTCCTTTGCTAAAGACGAGATGATTGAATGTGCCTGGTGTTGTTTCTGCATCTTCTATTCTATTCCATTGATTTACATGTCTATTTTTATGCTGGAACCATGAAGTATGTGATGACTCTGTCTTATTCTTGTTGCCCATGGTTATTGATTTTGCTATTCTGAGTCTCTTCTGATTCTACATTGATTTTAAGATTATTTTCACTACTGGCATTTTGAATGGGATATATCTATCTATCTATCTATCTATCTAAAACCATTTTGAAAATTTTGGTTCAGCATATCTAAGAAGATACGTTGTTCTATTTTCTGATGTCATCTTTGCTCTCATTTTTTAGAATGTTATAGTTTTCATTACAGAAGTCTTTCACTTCCTTCGTTAGGTTGATTCTTAAGTATTTGATATTCCTTGAAGCTAATGTGAATGGTATTTATTTACTAATTTTTCTTGCTGGGTTCATTATTGTTGTAGAGGAATGTTGCTGAGTTTTGTATGTTAATACTGTATCCTTCACTCTTGTTGAACTTTTTTAATTCTAGGAGTCTCTGGTGGAATTTTTTGAGTCTTCTATGTAAAGTATCATGTTTCCTTCTACATGAAAGATCATGTCATCTGCAAGTAAGTATAGTTTGAATTTTTCCTTTCTGCACAAATCCCTCTTGTTTTCTTTCCCTTGCCTGGTGGCTCTGGTTAAATTTTGAGTGCTATGTTTAATAGGAGTATTGATAATGGACACTCTTCATGGTTCCCGATTTCAGAGGAAAAGATTTCAATTTTTCCACATTTAATATGATGTTGGCATTAGGTTTATCATGAATGGATTTTATCAGATTGAAATAAAGTCCATTTATACCTATTTTCTTTTTCTGCCACTACTGAGATGATAATGTGATTTTTGTCCTGGTTTCTGATTATGTGATATATTACATTTCTTGATTTGTATGAGTTGTCCTATTCCTGAATCCTTAGAGTGACTCTAACTTGGTCATGGTATATGATCTTTCTGATGATTTGCTGCATTCTAATTGCCAGTACCATGTTGAGGATTTTATATCTATTTTTGTTAAAGCAATGGGCCTGTTTTCATTTCCTGCTGATTCATTATCTAGTTTTGATTGAAGGCAACACTGTTTTCCAGGAATGAATTTTACAGAACTCTTTCTTTCTCTACTTTACTAAAGTGTAAATAATACTCATGTTACACTTTCACTGAAGGTTTTTCAAGAATACAGTGGTGAATCCATCACATCTTAGGCTTTTCCTTGTTAGTAGGGTTTTTTATAAATTGCTGCTCGTTGTTGTCATATCTTCTTGGTCCAGTTTTGGTAATTCACAGGTATCTAGGAATCTATCTATTTCTTCTGGATTCTCTAATTTATTAAGGTTCAAGTTATGAAGGATTTATTAAAAACTTTTGTATTTCAGTTGTGTCATCATGTGAGTTTTGTCTTCTTATTTTAAAATTATACTGATATCAGTCTCTTTCTTTCTTTTTATATATTTGTCTAAGTTATACCTACTCCATATATCCATTTGAAAAATAAATTCTTCAGTAATATTTTGTAATTTTATTAATCTCATTTTATTAATTTCTGTTCTGATATTTATAATTTTCCTCGTACTAACTATGGATTTGGATTATTCAGGTTTTTCTACTATATTGAAGTACATTATGAAGTTATGTATTTGGACTCATTCTGTTTTTCTGATGTGTGTATACACATCTGTACACTTCATTTTTAAGGCTGCCTTCATTGTGTCCTACAAGGTTTTGGCGTGTTGTTCTGGCATCATTGTTTAATTCTAGAGGCTATTTAATGTTTTCCTTGGTTGTTTTCTATGACTCATTGATTATTCAAGATTGTACTGGTTAATCTCTATGTGTTTGCATAATTTCTCTGTTTTGCAACTGATTCCTAGTTCTGTTACACTATGATGTGATAGTATGCATGAAATAATTTCAATTATTTTGTATGTATTTAACTATACTTTATGGATTAGTGTGCAATCTATTTTGAAGAAAATTCTGTGTACATCTGAGAAAAATGTGTATTTTGTTGTTTTTTGGCTAGAACACTCTATAGATACCTACCAAGACCATTTGTTCAAAAGTATGGGTAAATGAAGATATTTGTTTCTAATTCTACTTAAAATAGTGGGGTATTGAAGTCCCCCAATATAATTTTGTTGATGTTTCCTATACTAGGGAAACAATATGGTATTTACACATTTGAGTTTGATTTATTTCACTTATGAGTATGATCTCAAGTCGTGTCCATTTAGTTATAAAATTCTCGATGCATTCTTTCTTAAGAGCTGAGTAGTACTCCATTGTGTAAAAATGCTACATCTTTTTTATCATTCTTTGACTGATGGGAACTTGGGTTTCCAAGATTTGGCTATTACAAATTAACTTGCTATAAACATGAGTGCACAAATATCACTGTGGTATGATGTTTTCAATTCTTCTGGGAAAATGACAAGAAGTGGGATAGCTAGGTCAAATGGGATCTCTAATCCAAGCTTCTTGAGGAACCTCCACACTGATTTGCACAGTGGTTGCACCAGTCTACACTCCCACCAACAGTGGAGAAGTGTTCCTTTTTCCCCACAGCTCCTCCATCATTTGTTATTGGTTGATTTTTTAATCTTGGCCATTCTCTCTGGAGTGAGATGGAATCTCAGTGTTGTTTTAATTTGCATCTCCCAAATGATCATTGATGTTGAACGTTTTTCCATATATTTATTTGCCATTTGTATTTCTTCCTCTGAGAAGTGTGTATTCATCTCAAATGCCCATTTTTGGATTGTGTCCTTGAATTTTAGGGGCCTGATTTTTAAAATTCTTTATATGTTTTAGATAGAAGTCCTTTGTCTCAGGGGCAATTGGCTAAGATATTTTCCCAATTCATGGATTTTCTTTTCACTCTGTTGGAGATTTCCTTTGACATGCAAAAATTTTTAATAAGATGAGATCCCAATTGTTGATTCTGGGAAGTATTTCCTGTGCAGTTTGATTTTTGTTCATGAACTCTCTGCCTACTCCTATGTCATCAAGATTTTTACCTATTTTGTCTTCCAGCAAATTTAGTGTCTCTGTTTTAATATTCAGGTCTTTGATTCATTTTGACTTTATCTTAAAGGATGGTGATAGACATGGATCTAGCTTTAGTTTATGGCATATGGAAAGTCAGTTTTTCCAGCACCACTTGTTAAAGAGGCTATCTTTCTTCCAATGTACTTGTTTGGTCCCTTTGCCAAAGATGAGGTGGCTGAGTGTGTTTCTAGTTGTGGCTGTATCTTCTAAGCTATTCCATTGATGTTCAGGTCTGTTTTGATTACTGTACCATGCTGATTTTATCACAGTAGCTTTGTAATATACGTTCAAGTTGGGGATTGTGATGCCTCCTGCCTTCCCTTTGTTGCCCAGAATTGCCTTTGATATTCCAGGTGTCTTCTGGTTCCAGATGAATTTCAGGGATGATTTCTCTAGCTCGGTGAGGTAGGCAAGTGGTATTTTGATTGGGATTGCATTAAATCTGTATAATAATTTTGGGAGAATGGCCATTTTCAAGATGTTTGTTCTTCCTATCCATGAAGAAAATATCTTTCCATTTTCTGAAATCTTCAATTTCCTTTTTCAGAGTAATGTAATTTTCACTGTGTAGGTCTTTTACTTCCTTTGTTAGATTGATTCCTAAGTATTTCCGTTTTTTGGATGCTAGAGTGAAGG
>RJWM01028168.1:0-25934 GCA_004363535.1 Dasyprocta punctata | reverse complement strand
CACCAGGGATCAAACTCACAACCTCACACCTACTAGGGCAGGCGCTGAAGCCACTGAGCCAAACTCCTGGTCCTAGCTTTTTGAGGCAGGGTGGCACTATGTAGCTCAGTCCTGTCTTGCGCTCGCGTTGTAGCCCAAGCCGGCCTCGAACTCACAATTCTCCTCCTACCTCAGCCTCCCGAGTGCTGGGATTAAAGGCGTGCACCACCACATCTGGCCTGAGTTGTAATCTTTTGAGGGTTATACTGGGTGAAAAGGTATGCTACTAGGGGGACTCAAACATGAGTTTGAGGGAGGCCTCTGCTGATTACTGGGCTTCTCCTCAGCTGCTTAAGGGTTCATGACATGGAGTTGGTTTCCCAACAGAACAAACTAGAAGCTCTGAGCTTTTATGACCTACCCTCAGAAAGCATACATGATCCCATCCACAGTATTCTACTGATAAGACTTTTTCCCCCTGGGAGACTATGTTACAAGGACATGAATGGCAGGAAGTGAAAATTACTGGGGGCCATCTTGCAAGTTTGCTACTGAAATGACTAAACCTTCCTTTAGAAAATCCCCACCTCTTTGAATCTGGTTTGTGACATAGTCATCAATTCAAAATTCTCATTTAATTCACCAAGTTGAAGTTGATAATTTCAAGTACAAGAAAGAATCTGAAAGTTTGTGGAGTACATTGTCAGGAAGTATTGTGTTTTGTATCTTTGTTTGCTTTCAACTATTCCTTTCTGGTACTATGAAATCATTATTTTCAGTCAGGGAGTCACAGTCTGGAATTAGATTTCACTCTGTTCTAGAGACATAAGGGAGAGTTATATGAACTATAGCAACCTCTTCCCAAACAATAAACACCGTAACACACCAAAGAATCATTTCAGCATTATTATCTGTTAATTTATATACTGAAAGTCTGATGAAGATTTCAACTTTTCAAAATTTAGCAAATGAGAAAATTCTTTACATAACATCCCTTACAGATGGTCAGTATATCGTTGGACTACTTTACATGACAGGAGACTCATATACTGATCAGAATGAGTAAATGCAGCAGGAAAGCAAAAAACTCACAGAAAACCAAGAAGTGAGCTTGCTGAAAAGTCAACCCACTGACTTTAACTGTGCTTTCAGGAGCCATGTAAAACAGGTTGGTCTTTTTTTTCTGCGTAATAGCTCATGTATAACTGAGAATAATTCTTCCTCTTACACACAAGTAATAAAGAACAAATTGACACTCTAAGTAATTATTACTTAAATCCTTCAAAGCCACATTCTATTTGCTTTGTTTCAAGTCTTCATCACTCCTTCAAAGATATGATTTAGTTTGAAGTTTATCTTACTTTTTTATCTAAATCTGTGAGATTTTACTAAATACAAAAGCAAATACTTGTTAAATTTCTCAGACTGTGAATTAGATTCAACAACCCTCTAAAAATATAAAGTCTGAAGCAAATTTTTTCCTGCATTCACTTGTATTTGCCCATAGAAGAGTCTATATATCAGATTGCAAATCCTCTCTCATCTACCTAATAGCTGGTTGACAGGTATTCTTTGGGTTTACTTGGAGTCAGTGGTATTACCTAGTCCCAAGAGTCCTATTTTTCCTTTTGCCTAAAGCCTTCCTAGTGTTAATTAGGCATAAGAAGAGAGGCAGAATTAACTCTTTCAGGAGCAATATTTACTTTGTACTCACTGAGTGCATGACAGCAGTGCTGATGTAATACACTCTGTATTGTTCGGGTTGCTTGATTTTAAAGGAATCCCTAGAGCACGAGAGCCAGAGTTGAGAGTAATTCTCAGTCACAGAGTCACCAATGAAGTACTAGAGTTTTGTTGGCAGTTTGTTCAATATCATTACTCTTGGGGACTAACTACTTTTGATAAATTGTCTTGCTGTCAGTAGCTGGTTGGTGTCTTTTCTCTGACCTTCCTAAATTTGAAAATGCTTCCCTTGTGATAGCAGCTTTTCCATCTGGCTCCGTGCTCCTTTGAATTGATACCGCTTGGAAAGATATTTCTCTTCCTGTGTTCTCCAACAATCAAGATGGCTAATTCAGCCTTTCTGGAGCATTTTAACAATGTCAATGGCTTGCCCTGCCAACCATTTTATGTGTACTGTTCTATGCATCTTCAAAATCATATTGAAAAAGTAGCATCCTTACTTACTTAATGCAATACAAGCAGTATTTTTAACTACTATTATCAGTTATTGGTGCAGCATCAAGAACGAAATGATCATGCTTTTCGTGTACTTATTTATGCGCTGTTCACTTTCTCCTGAGAGACAAAACTAGAGGAACTTCACACTTCAGGCAAGAGGAGAAGAAATGGACCCATCTCCTTCGCAGAGCCATGGGAAACCTGTTCTCACCTCAACTGTGAATGTTCTGGGTTTGAAGTAAAATCAAAAATGCATGTTACAACAGCCCGCTTTTTGTTCATAGGGAAGTTAGGGTGTAAGAAATTGACACCTAATTTAAGACTTTGGAGTGTTAGGCATAGGAGGAAATGAAAACTGAACTCAGAGTCTCATTGTGACTTCTATTACATATTTCTAATTTTTAAGTAATTAATGAAGTTGTATTTCATCATAACAAGAATTTATTGAGTAGCACAAGTCGTTCATTTCCAGGAAAATAAGAGTAGTTTCATGGGCTGCCACATGCCCACAAGTGAAGCTGCAATTGCTGGGGGTTCGTCCATGTTAACAGAAGTGGAATTTGAGGGATGCAATTCTCTTGTTCACTTTTCTTCAGGTTTTATATATATATATATATATTATATATATATATATATATAATATATATAAATATATAATATATATATACTTATATATATATATATAAAGATATCCTAAGAAAATCATAGAAAGGAAATAATGCTATATGATATCTCCCACTGTAAA
The DNA here is from genome assembly GCA_004363535.1 of Dasyprocta punctata. Lineage (NCBI taxonomy): Eukaryota > Metazoa > Chordata > Mammalia > Rodentia > Dasyproctidae > Dasyprocta > Dasyprocta punctata. Next base: position 23,029 of record RJWM01028168.1, on the reverse strand, counting down.
AAATAAGCTCAGCAAAAAATTTTGAAGAAATGTTATTTTCCTTAAGTGATATAGTAAGTACATCACTGATTTGAGACATTTTGATGTTGATGAATCTATACAAAGAGTTTTCAAAGAAGAAAATACAATGCCAAGTGCTCTAAATACTGTAAGTAATATTTAAATAATATTTAGGTTTTTGATGAGAATAATAATATCTCACAGCTGCTTAAAAATCATAATCAAAAATTACAATGCACTTAAAATGTTTAAAGCACTGCATAACACTCAAAAATGGTCTTGCGACTATAATGTCCAACTTTTAGTAGAAGGTTACAAAGTTCCTAAAATTACGGATTTCCTCTGCTTTACGTATCACTAAAACAAAACTTAATGACAGTAGTGGATCTAGATTACAAGTCAAGTATGGACTCATTCTGCGTACTCACCATTTTTCTCTCTGAATCCCCAAGATTCTATCATACACTACTATAAAGAAGAGTAAAATTTTCTGGCTAAAATCTCTGTGACTGTATTTCATTTATTTTATAAACAGTAATAAATGCTACTAAGACTGGTACACGGTGAGTAAGAATTTATCCACATAATCTGGACAGTTGTGAAAATAAAAGGGAATGAATGCTAGTAATGATTATGCCAGGACCTTATGTAATCACCCTGCGTATGAGTAGAGGCTGGAAAACTGTTGACCAAAAAGTACTTTGTGTATATTTTTTCTATATCATTTGTTTTGCTCTGTCAGAAAAGTGAGACCCTTTTTCTTATGTGTGTGGACTTTTTTGGAGGCGAGAGGGGCCAAAGTAAGAGGTCTCTGAGGAAAGTAATTCTGCTTTTGACTGCGATACTTCACTTGTTATTATCTCCAAAAATGTTATGCAGATTGGCCAGCCATATTCAAATAAATAATACAAAAGGTAATGACAAGGGAAAAGATTTTAGTGAAAGGTTTTCCAGGATATGTACTTACACATGCATGAATATGTGTTTTTGGAACACATATTTCGCTTGGTTTAAACAGATAAACAGGAATAACTAATCTTGGGTAGCTTTTTAAATTAAATATTTAAAAATCTTTAAAGCATCACTAAAATGTAATGTTTGGATACTGAGAATTACAAATGCACACAAAATGATTTACTGTATATGTAGGCAGGTTTTAATGTTATTCTCAATAGAAATTCCTCAATTTGAAATTTTCTTTTAATAAGACATTTTAAGGGAGTTATATTTTGTCTCTAAAACACTTGTACATTTTTACTATCTTCCCTTATATTTTCTTCTGTACTGTTTACCACTTCTTGTTATTTTGCCTCTTTAATTTTCTTTTGCTGTTTATTGTTTGGTGAGTCACATTTTATTTGACCCTTTTTTTAAAGTCAAGTAATTGTAACTTTGTATTTTTCTAGTGTGTACCATATGCTCCCGACGGAAGTGCTGGGTACATTTTCCTAACACCATCATAGTCAGGCAGGAACTGTATTAGTCAGCTTTGATTTGGTGGCAGCCTCCAAACCTCAGTGGTTCACCACAAAAAAAAAAAAAAAAAAAAAAGGCAACTCATTTCTCTTTTATGTTTCTTGCCATCTGTGAAAGCAGCATATCAAATGTGGCTCTATTGCTTATATTTTTTTCCTGAGAATCTAGACTGAAGGAATATTCTCTCCTCAGGATATGTAATTCTTCTGGTCAGAACAAAAAATCAACATTATGACATTCAAGAGTCTTGAAGTTTCTGGCTGAGTATGATTTATTTTCTGTTTGCTGACTTCCCATTGGTCAGATCATGTCAAATATCCAAGAGTAATGACAAGAAATTGGGGACATGTGCTCCTCCCATTAGATGATGCTTCAAATCACAGGCAGTGGGAAAGGTAGAAATGGAAATGATGGCACAATTTACTGTAGCAACGCAAGTCTGCTCCCCTGGCAAAAGTGTTCCTCCAAAGGCTTGTACATTCAGAAGCAAGGCTTAGGAAAGGTGATTAGATATTAGAGCACTAATTCACCAGTGGACTAATCCTCAAAGCAAGGGGCCAACCAACCATGAATTAAAATAAGCCTTCTCTCCTTTAAGTTGTATATGTCATGTGTTTTATTCCAGCAATTGAAAGGTGATTAATACAGATAATCTGTACTGAGAGCATTCTCCCTGACTATGTGGTTAAAAAGCCTCTGGGACAGGTTTGCAGGAAAAATTTGGAAACATTTGGAGATAAGAACTACTGAAGCCCTAGAATGGTATAAAGAGAGCTTGTTTGGTGAAACTGGTAGGATCTCAGAAGACTAGAATGCTGCCAGGAATTTGGGCAGCAAACTGTGCTCATCAGGTTGCAGATGGGAAAGAAGATTCTTGGAAATTGGACTAGAGTTTATTCATATTACATTCTGGAAAAGAATATGCCTGCATTTTGTCCATGTACTACAACTTTGTGTGAGACTAAGTTTAAAGATAATGGACTAATTAATCTGAGGAAATTTCAGGACAGCACAGCATTTACACTGAAGCACAGATAATTCTGGATACTTTTTGCTGAATTTGCAGAAGAAATTAGATCAGGATGGGAAGATTTGAAAAACTTGCAGTTTGGTCAGAAAAGAATCCCAAGTAAAGTTTAATCCAAAGAAAGTGTGATTTATCTAGAGGTAACACTTTAAAAAGAAGCGAAATACTTCGCACTGGAAAGATACTGTAACCCAAATAGGAATTGGCCAGATCCCACCTATCATACATTCAAAGATGCTTCCATAAGTGGGTTCTAGGGCATGATGCTCATTCAGGGTTGACTAAGGAAATGTTTTATCAAGTTCAACCATCCAGACACTCAGAGGTGACTGAAGCTATGTTCCAAGTGGACCCAACTACTGCCTGAACTGGTGACAGATTTTTGTGTCACCTATGTAATGCTGGTCTTTTTTGTTTTTCAGGCATACAGAATGCAAGAGTTGTGTGATCAAAGAGGCCTCCACTCATATTGCAAAGGAAGGCCTAGAAGGCCAGGCAATATATGAAAGGTTCAGACTCCCTGCTAGGAGACTCTGAGAGAGTGATGTATTAAACTGCAATGGTAACCCTAGGAATTTGGAGATACTGTTCTTAGCAACTTGGAAAATATGCCAAAGAAAGTCACAGGGTATGAGTAAAGCAAGTAAAGCCATCCCGAGAGACAGTCATGTGGGCTATAGCCAGCCCGAAGTGGGGCTGTCCAAGCCCTTTGGAATGCGTATCTTCCCACTACACACCTCAGATGCTGGTTATGGAGCTACAGGATTTAATATTTGTCCACTGGGTTTTGGTTTTGCTTTGGTCCAGTTGCATTGTATTCCCCTACACTTCCTTTGTGGGATGGGAATATTTACCTTGTGCCATTGTATCTTGGGAGTATGCAATGTGTTTTGTTAAAATTTTACAGGAACTGACAGCTTAGGGTTGCCTTGAGCCCCAGGAGAACCTTTGGACTTGGAGTTTTAAGAAATTCTAGAATTGTTGAAACTTTAGCAACACATTTTGCATAATGAGATGAGCATGATGTTTTAGGGTCAGTGCAGAGTATTCAGCTGTGGATGGAAAATAATCCTCAAAAGGCTCTATACAGAATTATGGCTTATAAAAGGTCATGGGGCACTAGTTTTAACAGTGAACTAGTTCAACAGTGAACTTGATGAGTTCATAGCTCATTGTGCTTTCAGGAGGCAGGTTCAGACTGGAGCAAGCAGGTCACCTGAAGGAATGCCTCTGCAGGGCGCATCTTTTCACTGGTTCTTTTACCTGTTTTGACCTGAACGGTTTTCCTCCACCATGTTCATTTGCTGTGATGATTTTAATTTGCCATAGGCCTAAAATCAGTGGAGCCAGCCAATCATGGACTAAAACTTCTGAAGCCATGAACCAAAATAAACTTTTTCTCCTTTAATTGGTATGTCCCATGCATTTTGCCCCAGCAACAAAGAAGTGATTAACATATTGAGTAACTTGATCAAGATCACATTGGCTGACCAGGAGGTCAATCTGAAGCCTCTCTGAGCCAAAACCTGTGTTCCAAATTAAAATAATATAGTTACAGCACAAAAGTGGTGGCTTTCATCTGTGGTGATAATCACATTACTACTCTCAATATATACAGACCAACAAGTAGAGACCCACAGTATTTTTTCTTCTGTGATTTTATTAAAACCTGTTCATCAAGGCTGTGTGACTTCTCCCTGACTTTAGTTTTTTCATATATAAAATGAAATAATGTCAAAAGTTTCTACCAATTGTGTAATTCTAGATTCTTTAATTAGTATCAGCAAACCATTTGTTCTAAAGGAGAATATAACAAGAGATACTTGTAACTTAAAAAGGCAAACTAGGATACAATTTAAATGGTCACATTTGAAAGAAACTGAGGTAACATCCATAATTCACACAATTCATTTCATTCTCATTCTCTGTTTTTTATCTCTAATCACTCTTTACTTCTTTTTTGCACAAACCTTGCCTTAATTTCATTTGTGGCAAAAGCATTAGTACAATTCCATGGGCCTTGTTCCTCTATCTAGCATTTCCACACCTTTTAAAACCAACCTGCCTTTAGATGATCCAATTCCCTTATGACTCACCTTAGAAAATTTCCCAGACTGTGAAGAGGATGTCAAAAGGGACTTCTATATTTATTTGGGAAAATTATTAGAATTTTAGTGAGCTAATTCCAATCTACCACCTCCAATGCAACTCACAGAGAGGATAAATACACTAAGGCATATTTATAGTTATGGGCAGCCAACGGGTCCTGAGTCCAGCCCAGATGAAGCTTCATGGAACAAAGCCCTTGACCCAGGGCCTAACCTGGATTTTATTCATTTATGAAGAAAGGAGTGGCTAGAGGATGAGTGACTGGGAGAATGGCAGGAATTACATAGGTACTGTGAGCTAGGTTTAGCTAAGAGGCCAGAAAGCACCTCTGCAATATTCAGAGAGAAGGATATGCAGAAAGACCAATCTGCATAACACAACTGAGGTAGCATTTAGTGTTTAGAAAGCTAAGGCTTCCATTCTGATATGCAAAACTTTTCTGCCCTGGGAAGTCACAGCCTCTTATCTCAAGGCTTGTACCCAGTTGACAGCCCTGGAGTGTTGGCTATGAATCATGCTGGGCTCAACTGTTTAGAGAGACACTTAGATGGGGAAATAGTGACTGTTGTCTGGCTTCAAAGATTATTCATCAGTACTTCAGCTAGCCCTATTTACATTGCTTCAATCCAGTTGAAGGGAAAAGAATATAGTTTATCTATTTCCATACATATCAGTACATGGAGGTAGGGTCAGATTTAGCTAAAGTGGAGGTAATTGTTCTGTATTTGAGGAAAGTCATTAAGGTTGCCTTCTACAAATTCTAATATTTCATTATTAATTTTTGGTCTATTTGATCTGTCTATTTGTGACAGTAGAGTACTGAGGTCCCCCATTACAACTGTATTAGTGCCTTTTTATTTTTCATGTCTGTTAATATTTGTTTTATATAGTTGTGTGGAATGGTATTTAGTGCATATATATTTATGATTGTTATCACTTCCTCTTGGATTGTTTCTTTTACAAGGATGTGGTTACCTTCTTTGTCTCTCTTAATTAATGTTGGCTTGAAATCCACTTTTTCTGCAAATAAAATTGCTACCCATCCTTTTTTCTGGGTTTCAGTTGCATGGAGTTTTGTGTTCCATCCTTTGCCTTTGAATCTATCAAGTTCTTTCTGAGTTAAATATGTTTCTTGTATGGAACATATAGTTGGCTCTTCTTTATTGATCCATTCTGTGAGTCTGTTTCTTTTGATTAATAAATTGAGATCATTTGCATTTATGGTTATGACTAATATGTACTGACTTATTTTTGTGTCTTGGTTACTTTTCACTCATTGCTGAGACAAAATACCTGATGTTCAAAATTAGGGAAGGAAAGGTTTATTTCTTACAGTTCTTGGGGGTTTCAGTCCATACGTAGTTGGTTCCAAGACAGTGTGGCATGGCAGGGCAGCTATTCATGGCAGCTGCCAAACAGCAAGGTGAACTAGTGAGAGACAGCAAGACACACCTTCCTCTCGCCCTTACACTCTATGTTAGCTCCACCCCTGGGTGGGTGCAGTGCTCACACCACCAATCCCAGTGCTAGACAACAAACCAATCACAAATGCTAGACTCAGCCCTATCCAAGATTACATGAGGCTTTGTTGGGATACAAAACCTTACCCAGAACATTCCACCCATGGCCCCCAAAGACTCATGTACATCCTTTATACAAAAGACGTTTAGTCTATTTCTAATAGTTGCCAAAGTCCTAACAGTTTCAGCATTGCTGAAAAGTACAAGATCCAAATCTCCTCTGAGATCTACGGTAGACTCTTAATTGCAACCCCCAGTACAAATGAAAACAAGTTAAACACTTCCAAAATGCAAAGGCACAACATAAACATTACCATTCCAAAAGTTACAAACAGGTGAATACAAAGCATTGGAACCAAAGCAAGTCCAAAATCCAGCAGGGTACACATTAAGTCCTGGAGTTCTGTGCTCAGCATCTGAAGCAATCTGGTTACAAGCTCCAACAGGCTTGAGTGATTCCACCCCTGTGGCACTTCCAGAGGCTCCATTTTTCCTAACTTCTCTCTTAAGCTCATTCTGTTTGATTCTCACAGTTTTTCTTGGATGATCCACGTTCATGGTTTTTTTAGACTTCTGGATTTTCCATTGTACCCTTGGCTTCATCCTTACATCTTTGCATATTGCCCTCTGCAGGAGGGGAAGAAGCTGTTTTATCCTCAGAACTAGCACATTTTCCTTGCACTTAAAACAAGCATCACATGGATGCCACCAAGGTCAGCTGCCAGCTGGAGCAGCAGCCAGGCTTTCCTTTCTCTTGGCTGTAGGGGTTGAGTGCCTGGCTTGCACTTTTGCTGGCTTGAGGCTACCAAAGGTGGAGGCCCACTGTTTCCCAGGATGCCCCCAGCCTATCTTTTTTATTCTTTGTTCCTTCTCAGCAATCAAGGTCTCAGCTCTATCTTTACAGTCCACGGCCTCCTGGCCAAACTCACAATGTTTTACATCTTCTTACTGGGCTCTTTGCTCTTGATTCGCAACATAAATCTGGCTAAAAGCCCCCAACAATAGCCAGACCACCACTTCAACACTAGGCTGCCTTGAAATTTCCTTTTCCAGATTAATCAGTCTGCTACCCTTAATCTCAGTCTCAGGCAAAGTCTCTGGGTAGGATCAAAATGCAGACAAACTTTTTAACAAGCCATAACACATATTGTGTGGAGTCCAACAACCAATGCAGTCTTACTTCCCTGCAGACACCGTGAGATCCTGGTCTTTACTGGCAGGCTTTCTATCAGCCTTCTGGTCTTCTGAGCTCTGACCAGAATCTCCCCTACAGAACAGCCTAAGATGTTCCAGTCTGATGCATTTAGGCAACATTGCTGAATGTTTCCAACCTCTTCCCACATTTGTTCTATCTCCTGCTTTTTTTATTGACTCCAATCAGTCTCATGTTATTCTTCTTTGCTTCATTTAGCAACTGCTGGAATGATTTCTCATAGACTCTTATGATTTTTAAGAAATCTTTCTTTTCATGATTGCTAACAACAACCCTGTCTTCTATATCCAAGTCTGTCCTAACACTGGCTCATTCTCCTGTATATATTTTCAATGGAATTTTTAATCCAGATATCTGTTTGAGTCTGTTTCATGGATTCCATTTCTTTCCTATGTTGGGTATTCATACTTTTCATCCTTCTGCTAAACTCCTCTTTTATTATTATTATTATTATTATTATGTATCTGCTCTTGAATCACAAAGCATAGCTTTCATTATGGTCACCATCTCTGTAGTTATCTGAGAAATTATTTCTGATTTGATTTTTTTTCTAGAGCCACATTCATTTGTTTTATTACTTCTACTGTTACCATTTCAGAAATTCCAGGTGGATGGGTTTTGAATTGTTCTGCTTCATTGCCCCCTGGGTTTGCTTTTGTGAGCTAGAAGTCTGGGTTTGAATCTTATTTAAGTGTCTTATCATTTTCTGAGGGTTTTGTTTGGTTTTTAATTCTTGGGTTTATGCCTGTAAGTCACCTATGGTGAGCAGCTTTATTGCTAGTATTTAGAATCCTTAGGAAATGACTACTTCTCAAAGGTGTCATCTAGGAATAGCTGACTTTTGAGCTTTGAGTCTGTTGCAAGATCCTAGCTCTTCAACTTACTGGGGTTAAAAAGTTGCTGCCTACTTGGCCCAGTCCCTGGTTCTTAAGCACTGGTTTATAGTGTTTTTAAAGACCCTTAGGCAATCTCAGCCTTCATATACCAGGAAGAATAACTGGTTAGTACAATAGTGTCTTGTTGGCCAAGTGAACAATCAGTAATAATAATAACATCAAACACAGCCTAGAAAATTGCAAGCTGAGTTAACTACTAACTTTAACCATAAGAATTAGACTTGTGGTTAAATAACAAAATCTAGAATGAACCAGAAAATTATATACAGTCCCCAATATAGCAATTTTAGCCTTAGTGGAGTAATTTTAAAGGGATTATGGGAAAAATAGAGAAATAGAAGAAGAAAGAGAAGGAGGAGGAGGAGAAGGAGGAGGAGAAGAAGAGGAAGAGGAAGAAGAAGAAGAAGGAGAAGGAAAAGGAGAAGGAGAAGAAGAAAAAGGGCTTAGAAGCAAGGTTTAAGGACAAAGGAAGATTATGCAAATTTTGGAAATCTGGTGAAGAAGACAGGAGGAAAACAGAAAAGGTAGAAATAAAAATGAGAGCATAACAGAACAATGATAACAAAAAAAATAGAAGCCATGTTCACACTCATATAAAAATAAAGAAAAAACAAAACAACAACAAAAAATAAGAGGAATGAAGAAAAAAATAAAGACACAGGAAAAAAGTCTACTTCAAGGTGTATTTCTGCTGTCACTGGTAGACAATGTGGACAGAGTCCAGATCTAAGTTGATTAATTCCAGCATGCCAGCTCTAGCTTTACAGTGGAGTGGTGGATAGTCCCTGTGAGCCTGTATCATTGGTTCCATTGAAATTCAGGCTGGTTTCTAGCTGTGAGACTGGAACCAGACCCGTTCAGCTTGCAGCAGTTCATATGCCTACTGCTTGAACTTGACCATAGCACTGGGAGCTGCTAGATGGAGACAACAGTTACTCTGAGTTCTGAGCTCAGTTGTCCCCTCTCCAAGATGGCTCCCAGCCAATCATACTCTCATGCAACATGTCTGAACCCAAATACCTGACCAGCCACCACAGTCTGCTGCATCCAACGCTCTATTTCACTGATACATTTCTCCATGGAGGCCTCTGGTGTCACCAGCCATCACCGTGCATCTACAGGTTCGAGCCACACCTTCCATTTGGTAAGTCTGTGCTCAGAGAGAAAGTGCCACCTGCCACTCTTCCTTCTTCATTGAAGTCCCTCTGTTTGCTCTCCCCATGGGCCTCAATTATTGCTTCAGATCTTTCCTGGGTCCCAGAGACCCACTTCCCTTCTTCTCCTTTTCACATTGCTATATTCCAATGTCTGGACACCAATCTCAGAGAGGTTCTTTCTCTCCACTCACCACTCCACCATCTTTCCAGAAACCCCTATCTCAGAATCATAAGATTTCTAAAACATTGGAGCCAGAGGATGTCTGGTTAAGAGATTGTCATTGAGAGAAATGTAAACTGGTACAACTACTTTAAAGAGAAATATCAAAGTATCAGAAAGCTTGAGATATTCATACACTACCTAGGATGAAGCTATTTTATTAACATGCTTATGCAAACAGATAAATACTAGAAATGTTCAATGGAACATTCATGGTAATATGGAAAAGTGTAAATAATTTAAACGTTCATCACAAGAAGAGCAGACAAACAAGCTATGATAGGTGTTAAAATGAATACTGCTCATCAATCCATATGAATGAACCAGAGCTATCTGGAACATGAAGAAATTTACAAACATAATAAGAAGATAATAACAAAGGCAATAAAGGCAAGTTGCAGAATACTACATGTTGTATGAAGTCATTTTCATAGTTTAAAATACATGAGATCAGAGAATCTATTGTGGATATAGCTTGTAGATATATAACTCAAGAACTTACAAAAAGTGCTTGAGGGATAAGAAATAAGACTGAAGAAACTGTAGCTCTAGGAAAGAAATGTTGGAGTTCATACGCAGATAGTTTCAATTATGTCTGTTTTTCCTAATTCTTAAGTGAGCAATGTACACATGGTTATGTATTATTTTTGATATTTTTTGCATGACATAGATACTTTATGAAAACAAACATGTAAGTTTTGCCACATGTAATGATTTGCTAATTTGCCCTAGTGTTGTTGTAATTAACCAAGAGCATTCTAAGTATCAACTATGAATTTAAGTAAGTGCAATATTAGTTTTCAACCACTACTTTTACTCCCATCTGTAAAAGAGCTCATACACACTGGGAGATGGTAAAGACCAAAACAGTATTTTAATTAGCTGATTGTTAGATTACCCTAAACACTACTAGCAAATTCTAAGTACAGTTGCCAGGAGGAGTAACTATAATGGACATTAGAAGAAGGGAAATGCTTTTGTCAGTGGTCTTTAGAAGTCTTAAGTAAACAACCTTGAGATAACCATTCTTTGGAAACAAACTACTTTCTGATCTGTTACTTGAGGTGAAACAAAGGAAGTGACAAGTGTTCCAGGTCTAGGTACTCTCTACTTCATTTGCTTGTGAGTTTTCTTAGCATCAGACTATTAAAGATTTAGCTTCCATTTCTAAGGTAAGAAAATATTTTCCTTATGCTTTGGTCTCCACTGAGACTTTGAACTCCATTTGCTCAGAGCACTACAATTGCCTTAGCCTACTCACTCTGATGGTTAAGTGATGTATCTCATCCCACATTTCCGAAAATATTCTCTGCTCAAGGACTCCGACTTTTTTCTCCTGAATTTAGCTCCACGAGTCTGCCTCTCCTAGCAAACTTCAATGCATTTCTCCACTACACCTGCCAAAATTGTATATTCCATCTCCACATCCTAAATTCTTGTCTTCAGTGAGACATCTCTTCATTAGCATCACTCATTTTACTTCTTTCACTCAGGGTACTACTTTGTGCAAACATTCTTAGGTGAACACCCCAAGTCAGTAACTATATCACCATTCTTCCACCTTGCCATTCTTCTGGTCTCCTTTGTTTTTTTTCTGGAAATTCTTCCTTTACAAATGCCTTCAATTCTCTGGTTTCTCTCCCTCTATTTCATTGAGTTAGAAAACATCAATGTTAGCTAAACACAGACAAGTGCTTTCTCTATTACTGAACACAAGCAATTAAATATTGTTGGAGAAAAATCGCATAGTTGGTTGAGTGAAGTCACTTTTAACCCAGCATATAAACCAAAGAACATTTACCACTAACCTTGACCTTACTATTTTCATACAGTTTTCTTTCTTGTCCTCCAAGTTCACCATTTCAACTTTTTCCTCTGTGTGGTTTGCAAACATCGTATCCATTTCATTTCCTTTTCACATTACTTACAACTTAAAATCTTGTATCGTATTCAATTGAGAAAAGAAAATCAATAAAATTAGAATTTCTAATGACCTAGCCAAGTTAACTACAAATTAATGTACATCTGTACCCATGTGCTCTATTTTTTCTTCTATTAAAAAAAATATTCATCTCTGAATCTAATACAGTTTAGCCAATTGTTTTGTATAGCACTTTTGTCTATAATTTGTCTCACTAAGGAAGTCTTTTCTTTTATCTATTGTTGCATAAGAAGTTATTCTGAAACACATCAGTTGAAAGCAATAATCATTTTAAAATCTCAGTTTCTGAGACCCAAGAATTCAAGAGTGCCTTACAAGGGTAAGGGTAGGTAAGGATATTCACAAATTGAAAGTCAAGCTACTAGCAGGAATTGTGAGCACAGCCCTTGTGGGCTGGGGCTGATGACTCCACTCAAGAGCATGCAGTTTCTTGAGTGGGCCTCAGTTACTTGTCATGTGGGCCTCCCATAGGACTGCTCAAAATATGACTGCTTGTTTCCTCCAAAAGAAGCAATAAGAGAAGGAAGAGTGAGAGAGACACACACAAGACAAGTGGTTGCTGTAGTCTATTATAACCTAATTTTGGAAGTGACTACCCCATTACCACGGACCTTGATTCAACTGGGAGTCTGGGTCTATGCAAGGCTACAAACACCAGGAGAATCATTGAGAAGCATCCTGAAAGATGCTGCAGTTACCCTGTACAGCCTGAATTATGAATAGGCCCTAAATATCTGCTTCCTGTTGGAACATAACCACCAGCATACAAAGTTGCTTCTATCAAAAAAGAAAACTGCCATGACCTCACATTCCCCTCCATCTGCTACCTAATCTACTTGCCAGATCTCACTGCCAAGCTGTTCACAGGACTTGTTAATAGCCGCCAGGCTACAGTACTTCTCATTCATTGTCCACTCCATTCTTCTGCCTTCTGCAGGCCAACCCTCTGATATAATCCTTAATGAAATCAGCAATAACTTTGTGCTACCCGTTCTAATGAACCATAATTTGCCTTCATCTTACTATAGCTGCTAACAGTATTTTAAAATGCTGTTGCTCTCTTGTTTAGCATGTAGAGGTGAAATTAGTTGTGGGATGTAAACATAAATTTGAATGGCCTACTTAAGAAAAAATAACTTAAAATATTGCAATTATCATATGGATGAGAAAGTAAATAGTATGTTAACAAATTTTAAAATATTATAAATATTAAAAATATAGAAGTACCACCAACATTAAATTATAACTTAAACTGCAGACCTCTTTATAGCTTCATCCCATAATATTCATCTTGATACATTGTTTTCTTTAATAAAAATAGAAAATTTAGCTTCTCTTGTGGAATGATCGATCAAATTCCTTTTTATTTTTCTTACCTTAGAATATTTGCTTTGAACTTCAAAACTCATCAATGATTACTAGCTCTGTTGTCACATTTGGGAGAATTTTTATCAAGTTTACTTCAGGTATTAAACAGATATTTTATGAATTTTGCAGAAAATAATTTTGGCTCCATATATTTCAAATTTCATTTCTGCTCTTTTCATGGTACCAAGCATCAAGACAAGAGTTCTGATTTTTCTCTCTGTGCTCACATTGTGAGTGAGTTGGCACCATGGACAACCCAGAAGCCATTTCTTTCTACATTGGCAGTGCCAACAATAATTCAACCACACAGTCGATTGTGAACTACTTACATCTTATCCCACTAATCCAAAATAAATACACGCATGTGTAAATGAATAAATTAATGTTCTGTATTCCAAAATGCAAATGTTTTCAATTACTATGTATCAGTTTTCTATTGCTATGCAACAAGTCCCCTCAAACTCAGCAGCTTAAAAACAATACATACTCTTGAGATAACATCTCAGTTGAAGCCATGGGACTCAGAAAGAATTATACCTTCCTGACAATAAAGGCACCAGCATACATCAAGCTATACATTGTGTTGCTAATTAGAGAGCTTCTAACCTAGTACAAAAATGTTGTTTTTCCTTACAGCCAATCCTTGCAGTTTCTTTTCCCTACCACTCTGCCACGACCTCCTTGATTGATACCAACAAAAGACTTGAGCTTTTGGACTCATGGACTTTTGTTCCACAGGAAACACTGGTCATCACAGAGCTCTTCATCTGCAGAACTTTCTCTCTTGGTCTTTATTTTGCACCATATGTCATATTGCCAGTGGGAGACCTGAACCCCTCTGTGGGGGTTTTAGTACCTCAAGTTCATGTTCAATTTTCTGGTTTTGCAGTTTTAGCTGCTAAGAATTACTTTGAAAGTGTACTTTCCCTTTAAATTTTATTAAAGAGTTTGAGGAGAATTGTTGTTAGGTCTTCCTTGAAGTTCTTATAGAATTCAGCAATGACTCTATAAGGTCCTGAGTTTTTCTTTGTTGGTAGGTTTTTTTTTTTTATTGCTTCAATTTTATTGCTTGATATTGGATGCTTCTGTAATTTTAAGTTTTCTTGGCTCAAGTTTGTGCATATTTAACCATGTTCTTAGTACTCATCTCAGTTTTCTAAAGACCCATCTCAAGACTTTCAACTGATTTTTCCTCATGGGAGACACTCAGACTGCTTCAAAGCTCAGAGGCATATAAGGACTCCCAAGGACATGACCCCACCATCTAGCACAAGTGCACAGAGGGATACAGTTTTGTGACCATGATTTAGCACAAGTAAACACGCATGTACTTGTTACAGCACTATACAAGAATGTAAATATGTGATAGCAACCTGTATAAGGATTACACAGTAAAGACACAGGATGCTCTTGTACTCCTGCACTCCACTCTGCTCCATTGCCTGTTATTGTCACTGATGTCTTGTATATATATATTGTTTATTCTGGGAGCCCTCACCCATGAAAATCTCCATTGGGTCCCCCAAGTAGGCTGACAATCCTTAAAAAGGAAGTTCAGCATTTCTTCATAGTCTCAAGAATAAGTTTACATTGGCAGTAGTGGTTATGCTATAACCTGCTTAATTCCAAAGGTACAGTGTGTTTTTCCTTTGTTATCATTCTTCTCTATGTTCCCTTATATAAGCATTTCTTATTATTATAGGCTTTGTCCTCTACACAGATATGCCCTTGAATTAAAAGGCCACATTCTTTAAACAAAAAAAACACAGATGTTTCCACTTTCCCATTCATATTACTTTACCCAGCAACAATATTAGCCTTTTAGCAGTGTACATACCACATTGGCAATCTGAATGTTTTTTGAATCAGAGCTGAAATTTGTAGTGTCTGTAATGTGTAATGAAGTTGCACATTTTACCATGCATTCACTCAACCATATGGGCTTTATAATTGAACTCAAGAGATTGTATTTTAAATTCTCTTCTGCTCTAATAAAATGTACATATACCTATCTTCTGTCCTCATTTGGAGCATAAGTTAATACAGTTTTTTTCATCTGTTATAAAGAATATAGATATGCTTTCATTCTTCTTTTGAAAAAATAAAATCATGGTAACTTAATTATGTAAAATAACATTACTAACTAGCAAATAATTTGTATTATGTCTACACATGGTCTTTTTTTAATTACATGATGATTTAAATCACCACTGCTCAGAAAAAATATCATTGGGAAAATGTGTAATATTTTTGAGGAGACATGGAATTTAAAAGCACTTGCTTAGTTCTAATGCTACTGCTCTTAATCAACCAAGTTTTCAAATCAATGTTCACTTTATTTTTAGAAGAGGCAAAGTTGTTCCATTTAGTAGATGTATGACTGTTTAGATTATGGAGTTTAGATTACATTCAGAAGCAGTATTTCCAAATTTTACTCAAAATATTGCTTTTAAGATGTTCTATTTTTATTACAATAAATATGATTGAATCACATAAACCAGAGTCATAAAACTCATTAAATCATTTTAAATAATCTTTAAAGATGTGAAGTAAAGTTAAACTTTTGGTTGAGTTCATGTTCAATGGTTGGCATCTGTATACAATATAATTTCAAGGACTATAATAATGTAAGTTATATTTAAATGTTGTTAGGCTTATTTAATTTTTGCATATGTTCCTCTGCCTCCATGCAGAGATTTTTATTGGGGTAACCAATCTAACAAAGTTTCTGAAGAATGTAAAAAAATGAATGCTAGATGATGAAAACTATCAAATAAGTGTTTCAGTTTAAATTTTTCCTAGAATGTTGCTTTTAAAATATTATAATAATTCACTAGGAAACAAGTGGAGTATGTATTTGTCATTTCAAGATGAAAATATAATGTTCACTAAAATTTATTGAGCATTTATTTCCCTAAGTGTTCATTTCTATATGCTAATTTACTTCTCTCTGTGTTAATTTAGTGTGTCTTCACAACTCTACATGGTAAGTATAATTATTTTCCTAGTTTTATAAAAGAGGAAAATGAAGCACCGAGAGGCTAAATGACTACTAAAGAAGGAAAGATAGGATTCTCATCCAGATATTCATCATCAAGAAGTTAGCACAGACTTCCAATGACAATTCAGTCACAGTCTTTCAAGTAAATGTTTCTTTAAATTAAGAGTATGAAATTCACATTTTGTTTTATCTGCTGTTGATCTGAATAACAACATATGATAAATTTCTAGAGGCAATTCTGTCTTTATAATACAACATTCTCTCAGAAACTCAAAGTTTCTATATTGCTTCTTTTGCCTTAATTCAATTTCTTCATACGATAGTGTCCAAAATCCATGTTAAATTCTACCTCCTTCCTCCCCACCACAGTAATGATGATAGATATATCCTTTAATTGCTCAGCCAACTATTTTGTTCAAACACTTATATTTATTAAAATAAATAAATTGATTGTCTATAACAAAAGACATTTTCAAATCAATATGCTTCTTGCTCAAATGTTATGTCAAATAAAATACTCAGTAAAGTGGACATTTGGAAATCATCCAATTAATTTGATCAATAGAGAAACATGCTCAATATGTTAAATCGTAAAGGATTTTTACTCTTCTGAATTGCTGCCTGCAGACTACACTGGTACAATTAGATGAAAATCACTGCATCCCACAGCTTCTGGTGTCCCTGGTTCATTCTTCAGTGTTATAAACAAAGGTAGACACAGCAAATTTCCTCAAATGACCCTTCCTCTATAGTTAATGAAAAACTAAGATATAAAAGAATTAGTATTAAATGTGTATTTTAACTGAATTATAACGAATTATTCTTGACTTGAATATAAGAACAAAGTTAGCATGAATGTTCTAGATCAATTTAATATTCACATACAATTTTGACTACCAAATAAAGATTTCCATAAGGATCTTCATTTGTTTCACTTGGTTTACACTTTGTTCAGATTTTAAGTGGGAACTGAAAGAATTTAAAAGCAAATTAATTTGAAATGTTGACCTAACTTCATAGATATAACAGTAATAAGAAACTGTTCTTTCTATTTCATCCTCAAGGAAATACTTGAGGATACCATGTTCAAAAATTACTTCCATGTCTTGTTTTGTGGTAATATTCTGAATCATTTGATATCATGTTTTGTGCTGTAAGCAAGTAAAACGATATGTAATGAAGAGTTAACTATAATTCTATTAAACTACATTTTCAAGAGGAAAATAATTCTTGTATGCAAAAAGTACAATGTCAATTTACTTGGCCTAAATCACAAGCTACCACCTGTCAAAGAAAAGATTTGGATATTAATTAATCATTTTGGATACTTTGGAGCTCAAATTAAAAATAGGTTTAAAGGAGATTGTCATGGTTTGTATCTGGGTGTCCTCCAAAAGGCTCATGTACTCATAGGCAGGGCCTTCTGGAAGATAATTGAATCATGGGGGGAGACCGCTCACTTACTATTAGAAGGTGAGTGTGGCCAGAATAGATAGATGAGTTACTGGGGCATGATCCAGAAGGGCATCTCTCCCTCTCTCCTCACCTCTCTCTTTGCTTCCTGGTTACTGTGATGTAAGCAGGTTTCTTTCATCCAAGCCCCACCACCATAATATTTTCTGTGTTTGAGCCTGCCAAAAATGGACTAAAACTTCTGAAATGTAATCCTAAGTAAACTTCTTCTCCCTTGAGTTGCAAGTCTTGGATATTGTGTTCCAGTAATGAGAAAGTAACTAAAACAGGAGTTAATCATTTATTTGTGAATATACCAATCAATTCATAAAAATGAAATAAGATTACCATACCCAGAAAAATTTACATATAAGAAGCAAAATAGTGAGGCAAGTGAAGTTGTGCATATATTCATGACACTATGGAATTATTTTTCACATTAAACTGATTTTTAACTATTGAAAGAGTTGACCAGTTCCAAGAAAATGAGAGTACCTAGCAAATATAAGGAAATCCTGAATGAACTTTCTGGACCTATTAATGTGCTGAGTGGCTTTGGATGCCTTCCTAATTACTTCTTAATGTTTTGCACAAGTCATCAAAACTTGCTAATACAGTACATCTGTCTAGTGAATGACTGGCTATAAATATACAGTGGATATATATATATATATATATATATATATACATATATATGCACAGAATTCCTAAATACATACATATATACATATATATCCAGAATTCCTAAATACATACTGTATAATAGTACACATTCTTTAATACCAAATTCTTTTCTAGTCCAGAATTGCTAGAATTTGTGAAGTAATCATAAATTTTTAAATTGAGTGTAATTTCTGGGCAGGTTTTTGTTTTTTGCATACCAGAATTATGTCCAAAAATATCATATGAGTCTTCCATCTGTTATCTTTTAAATTTAAAAGTAGTTTTCTTTGATAATGTTCCAACCCATTAAATTATATGGGTATCTTTTTTCTTCCTTTACACACACATGAGTTGAAGATTAATTGGTCTGACTGGTAAGTACTGATTCAAAAGGCCTTTTAAAAATATTATCTAAAAAAGGAATAAACTATTTATAAGTTATATTACCAACAAAATAAGGCACAAAGTTAACCTGATACTTAGAAAAATATTTTTGAATAACATATTTTCCACTTTAACTTTTAGCCTGATCATACACAGTGTTAAATTTGCACTTTTTGAATCACTAAGGTTTAGAAAATAAAGGAAAGAAATTTATTTTTTAATTTTTAGAATTTTCATTGCATAAAAAATATTGAAACAAAAGTATTTGATTCATGAAAATATTACCCAAAATACTGCATCAAGGAAAGAGTACAAAAGGAAATGAGATTCATAATTTTATTTAAACATATCACATACACTATTCTGCTAATATTTACTGACACAGACATTGTAAGTTTAACCCAGAGATCAGAAAGAAAAGCAGAAGCCAAAATAGTTTTACCAAGCAGACTTTTAGTGGAGTTAGTTATGTAGATGTTGAAAGTCTGAAAACAGGAAGCAAGGACAGGTAATATTGAAAAATCCAAAAGGAGCAGTCAGCAGCTGTCAGGTTAAGGAAACTAAGTAGAACAAATGATTTGATCAGAAAGTAGCAGATTTGAGGAGAAAGCCCTTCCTCAAGGATAGGGACTGGTGCTTAAATCTCAGAGTCCTCCCTGGTTACAGCTCAGTGTTCAGAGGACCTTGCCTGCAGTGGAAAGTGGACCTCCAAGGAATGACGCTTTCCTAGCCACGCTCAGGGTGTCAGTGTTGGTGACATATAGGGGCATAGATGCTTTGTAAGACAGGGAATGAGCTGGTTGGGAGGATGCACACCCCACTATCGAGGGGGAATGGTACAGTTGGCATCTAGACTACTGATAGACATGGACCACCACTGCTGAGAGCACCAAAAGCAATTTGAAGTAAAAGCCTTTGCTGTCTTTTGCTCTTGCACATCTAAGAGAAAAACGGAGACATTTTCGTGGTCTTTTCCTTCTGCTTTCAAATAACAAGCAAGCTACTCCCATTGGTACGAACTAACAGGAAGCCAACTAGCACTGAAGTTTGCACATGGTCACAGAGCAAAGTATTAAAAGATGTGCTCAAATGGAAAGACGATAGGTAAACCCAAGTACTGTTGTTAAATTCTGAAGAGGATTCTGATTGATCACTTGCCTTCAATGCACTGATTCTCAGAATGTATCTAGCCAGAAACATGTGCAAGAATAGTCTAAAATTTGAAATATAACAGTCTAGGATTTCCTCAATTGATAGCAAATCATATTACAACACTGTAGCTAAAATAATATGATAAAGTTTATTCTGAAACACTATATTAATAGACTAAAATAAAACTAGAAATTACACAGACATGCACACTTATCTCAAAATTAAAAAGACTTTTCAAATAAATCTGGCAAATAGGTGAACAATAAATTTTATTGGGAAAATTCATACTCAACTAAGAAAAACAGTCAACCTTTGCTACACCCTGCATGCACATGTACAAAATTCTTAGATTTCTGATGTAATTGCAAAAGAATTATTTTTAAAGTAAACAGATAAAAATAAGTGCATGATCTTGGGACCAATAAAAGGTCCTATGTAAAAGAAACAAGACACAAAATCACTGTGTAAAACAAAAATGGGTACTTTTGACTATATTAAAATAAGCCAAAGTAAAAAGCATTTCAGGACACTGTAGCATAATACCTCAAGAGGCAGGAGCCAGTAACTATCTAGAAACTTGGATGAAAAACTTTACCCCTCTGAATCTCCCCACCCACATATAATAGGGCTTTAATAGCATTTATGTCAAAAGGTCATTCTGATGATTAAATGAAATTATTCGTATGAAGTGCTTAGCACAATCCCTAATACAATCGTAAGCAATTACTGATGAACAAACATGTCTATTTTCTTATTGAGTTGCTAAAGTTAATTTCAAAGACAAAGTGTTATAAAACTTCTCCTGTATTACATTCCTTTAGATTTCTTAAGCTTATTGCACATTGATATGTGGACACTAATCTGACAGCTTCTTTATATTTTGTTCAACTTTCAAATCAAGCATATTTTTAAGAGCTTCATAGTGTAATTATACTAAAATTATCTCAGCATATATCTTTGCATATGTGCATGTTTTAAAAAAAAATTCTAGCAAAGAAATACGAAAATCATTCTGATTTTTGTCCATTCAAGAGCAATATTTTATTTTTTTAAAGGTAACAGATTAGTACCTAAAGATCTTGGTCACTATATAGTTGTAATAGTTTCCAGAAAAACAAGAATTTATAGGTATCCTAAATATGGCAACTGACATGCTGTGATGATAGCTATTCATGTAAAATACAACTTAATGCTTGTAATGTTCAGTGTTTCACTGACTTTGCAGGTCTAAAGCTCATAGTCTGATCATCTGTTTAGAGGATAACAATACTCAGTGAAGCATCTATGGGGGATCTCCTTCTGAAGGTGGTAGCCATTGCTAACTCCCTGTCATCTTGTTTTGAAGTCCTGTATCATTTTCATGTTTTGTTGGGTTGAGTTTTATTCTGTTTTGATTTTATTGTATCCAATAGCATGGGCAGCTATTTCAAAGATAACAAAATATATTATAGTAGCCATTTTTTATTTACTATTATCTTGTCTTGAAGTCCATTATTGCATTCATTGTTTTGTTTTTATTGGTTCTATTCTGTTCTGTTTTGTTTGATTTTTACTATGTCTGAAGGTATGGACAGCTATTTTGAAGAATACAAGAGGCATTATGGTAACCATTGTTGATTTCCTATTGTTTTGAAGTTCTGTGTCACTTATACTATTTTGTTTTGATTGGTTTTATTCTGTTTTATTTTGCTTGTTTCTATTCTCTTTAAAATAAAATTTTTTTAAAAAATCTAAATATGACAACCAAGTAAACAAACCATTTTTATGAGAAAGATATCATCCCAATTCTGAACCAAAATAAAAAGATTTTAAAAATAATAAAACTAACACTCATCACTCAGTATATGCTAGATATTGTTCAAAATACTTTATTTAAGTTAACTTTAATCTTCCCAACATCACTTGTAAAACTAATGCTGCCATTTTCATTTTATTGATGAGAAAATTTATGCATAAAGAAGTTACTGGGGAGATCATAAGTAAGAATGTTGTAGAAGCTAGACTCTAAGATAGGTAGTTTAGCTAGATGCGTTGGCACATAGCTTTAGTCCTAGCTACTCAGATAGCTGAAGCAGAAGGATACAAGTTTGAAGCCACACAGAATAACATAGCAAGATCCTGTCCCAAGATAAAGAACAGGAAAAGCTGAGGATGTAGGTTAGTGACAGAGCATTTGCCCAACATGGTATGGTTCAATCCCCAGCAATATATGCAATTTCACTCAGAAATTGATTTCACTCATTATGAAACAATGGTAAATATTGGAGTCTGACATTTTTATTTCTTGTCTGCAGTTACTGTTATAAGGCAGATGTACCCCAGTGTAGACCTGGAAGTAATCGATTGCCTTTAATATGATTTTGAGAAAATATCAGCGATTATGCAATGGCAAAAATCCTCCCCAACAAAATGTCTAAAATATGAATACTGGGAATTCATCTGTTGAGAATTTAAATTTGTGTCACCTATAAATCTACTAATAAACTATAAATAGTATCTCTGGAAAAGGTGACAGCATAAATGATATTAGTTTTTATGAATTCTGAATGAATGAAAGCTAAGCTTTGAGAAAATAAATATAAAGTGAATGAATTTAGAAATGAAAGAATACTTATTGGTAACAAATGGACTTTAACACTGCCACAGTTTTGTCAATAACAAATAGTCTTCATGATAGTGCCAAACTCAACATGCCAACCTAACAGCTTTAGAATGGCACAGAAAAGTGGATACTCAGATACTGCCTCCACTTATTCAGTAGTAATGCATTGATCCTATAAAATACAAATCTTTATAGTGGTCCCTTTATGAATGAGCTTAACATCCTACATAAAAATGTCACAATGTCATCTCTATTTTCTTAGTCTTGTTTGTACAAAAATTTGACCCTGAGTTACTTATAAAGAACTGAGATTTACTTTTCAGAGTCCTGGAGACTGAGAAGTCCAAGAGAAAAGCAGCATCACAATCAGTATCTAGTGAGAACCCATTCCTCCTTAATGGTGGCATCTCGGTGTCCACATATAGTGGAAGGGATGGAAAAGGGCAGAAGCAGGGGTCAACTCCTTCCATCAACACTTTTTATAGACATCTAATTCCATTCAGGAGAGCAGAGCCCTCATGACTCGATCATTCTCTAAAGTCCACATCTACTGTTGCAACACGAATGTTTGCAAGGATCAAAATATTCCAACCATAGTTCTTCCATGGAGCTTCCAAAATTGATCCTTCTCACATGAACACTGTATTCACATAATCCCAGAGGTGACCAAAAGTCTTAACTCATTTAAGCATTAATTTTAAAGTGTAAGTCCAAAGGGTGCTTTACATAGCACCTAAACCACAGGTGCATGAGATTTAAATTTCATTTACCCTGAGGCAAACAGCTCTCCAGCTGTGAGTCTATGAATCCAAGTAAGTTTTGTGCTTCCAAAAGACAATCATGGGAC